>JAPSGF010000061.1:991028-1002780 GCA_035772895.1 Perdix hodgsoniae | reverse complement strand
ACATTCAATTCCTACAGTAGTAGTAGTAGTAGTAGCAGTAGTAGTATTCTGTGAAAGATTTATGGCATTGCTAAAAAGAGTTAGTTCAGATTGTTAGAAATATCCAAATAATTTTTTCAGGACGGTATCTCTGATAAAGCAGATTTTATTTGCGATTGCAATGGCGGATGTCCCACAAGCAGGAGAGCGCGCTTATGGGCATGGATATGACTGCTTTTGTACCTTGTTTCTCTCCCCCACCCCTCCTTGCCTCCCCAGTTTCCCACTGGCTGGGTACTGCAGGTTCACAGTCTTAGCAAAAGGTTTACATTTGTTAATTACTTGTTAATTACTTGTTAATTCGTGTGTTATCTGGTGTCAGTCAGTAGCAGTCCTGTTGTCTCCAAGATGTCTCAGTACCCTTCTCATTAGTACTGATATGGTGATTTTCTTCAGAGTCTTTGTTAGACAAAGAGTATGGAGGGGTTGCCAGATCTTCCTCAATACATTCTTCAGGCACTCCCTAAGGCATCTCATGAGTTGTCCTTTTAATTTGTGCAGGATATTCTTGCAATGTGTGTGACATATATATATTCTTTTCATGCTGGCTATACATAAGTTGTTACTAGCTTTTATATGTATGCATATATTATTTTACTTATATACTGAGTATACATTGTTGGGGAAGTTTTATCTAGAGGATGAGCAATGAAAACTACCAGAGAACCCTGATAAAGTAGAAGGACCCCTGAAAAGAGTTATTAATTGTAACAAAGGACCGAAATGGTAGCAGAGGTCATGAAATTAACAAAATTCTTATCTTGTTCTGATGCAGAAGCAACATTCAATTCCCACAACATTTACTGGGAGTAACATATGACTTCCAAACTACATTTTGCACTGTTGTTTTCAGTGTCTACTGACATCTGTGTGATCCAGCAAAAAACATAAGCATGACTGCAAAAATCAGATTTACATGAGCCCTTTTGTTGTCCAAGGTAAGGAAAAAATCTCTTCTTGAAGGACCTTTTAATATAACAGGCTTAAACCAATTATTTTTTTTCAGTCTGCTTTCAGTCACATTTCATGATGCCTACATTTTCTATACTTCAGGAAGTAACTCGACTTGCAATAAATAGAAAATCAACTACATTCCCTCATGAATGTCAAACTATTGAACTGAAAATAAGGTCTATGTAAAAAAGGCTTTTTTTTTTTTTTTAAGATTTCTTAAATATCAGCATCTAATTCATCTAGTAGTTATTTCATGATAGACCTCTAGCCTTAATTCCAAGAATGATTTGAATGCTTTTCATTTGAAAAACTCTATTCTTGTATGTATACTTGTTCTTGTATGGCAGAACAGAGCAGCATGGGGATGTCTCCTAAATGAGCTTTTATTTAGTAGTTTTTTTTATGTGAAATTGAGGCGATAATTTTGATATAAAAGTCTTGAGAATACACAGGCTTGGGGCCTTCATTAAAATTAAATTAAATTATTTTTCCTGGAATATTTGTTTATGAAATGCCTCATTCTGTACATGAGTCTACATGTATGGGGGGACCTTTTATTACAGCGTTGTTTTTTCTATTGTAAGATCTGTCTTAAGTACTTGTATCAAAAAAACTTATTTTTCTGTGTATAGTTTATAAAATATATCTCCACAGTTAACATTTTTTCCCATCCAGTGTTCAAGTGACTCAAAAAGATCAAGAGGATATGTTATCTGGAGAGGTCCAGTTGATGGAAGAAAAATTCTCTGAAAAGAGTAAATGCAGTCTGTTTAGAGGTATATTCACTTTTTATTTCTGAAACAAAATAGTTTCAGTAGAAGAGAGGGAAGGGAAGAAAAGAGGGAATGATCTGTCCATAAGAAAATGAAAAAAAAGACACTGAGAGATATCTTTACTGCAGATTCATCTTTTCTATTCTCATTATCTGTAAAAGGAGCTAAGTAAAATAAGTCCCTTAACAAAAATATTAGAAATATACTGATTAGAGGTTTAAGGGCCACATGCAAATGGCATGAGGGATGGTAGTGCAGCAGGTCACTCATTCATTGAGTACATCCTATTATGTGACCCTTTTTGCCAGAAGAGGCCAGACAAGCACTCCAAAATAGATGTCTCTATCTCTGATGGGATAGTGAGCAAAGACTGTAAGCAATTATTAATTTTCTAAACCTCAGATTTGCAGCAGGTGAAGAATAGCTTTAAAGATAGTTATGATAAAAAAGTGAGACAATTAATTCATGTCAATCTGTAAGAAAATGAAAGGCAGACAGAACTACTTTAAAACAAAACAAAACACAACACAACACAACCAACAATCAACAACAAGGCAACCTGAATTGGCTGTACTTTTTTCAGCTGTTCATTTTGTTTTCTAATATAGATTAATACCACTAGTTATGCATGAATTAATGGTTGCCCTTCCAGCTGTGCAGAGATCTCTCTTTCAAAGATTTGATGCTTGAGCTTACTTTTGTTACAAGCATAACAGATTTTGTCAGTCAGAAATATTACAAACATGTATAGTTTTATTGCCTCCTGAAATATACAGAATCTTGTCTCCAGTTCATTTTAAATCACGTTGATACTCTAAGTAACATGATTACTCAACAGTGTTCTCTTACATTCCCAAGCAGGAAGGAAAAAATGCATGCATTTATTTTCTTTAAATCTTACTTGTCTGGATTTCTGTTGTTGCTGGTTTTTTTTTTGTGTGTGTGTGTTTCACTCTTACTGCAGTATATAAAGGGAAGTTATTCTACCCTTTAAGGTATGAATAATTGGGCAACCACATCTTCCTTATTTTCTTTCATTTTGGTGCAAAAAGAATAAAGCAGTTAACTTTTTTTTCCTACAATATCAATATATTTGCATTAACCCTCTTTGAGAAAAAGACCATAGGTATTATTACTTAGATATATGATTATAATTCAAATACTCTGGAATTTTTCTGTTTAGAAAACAACAATTCCGGATTTTCACTGTCTTTCTGACTGAGGGATACATAATCAGGCAAAATTACTTTGGGTGCAAAGCTAATCTGAGGTTATAAAATTAATAAAAATTCTTGTGTTGTGAATTACAGAATCAAACTCTCTAACCCATGTACGGTTATAAGAGCAGGTACATCTTTATTTCAGTGCTGCACCACATGCTGGGTGCAAGAGGGATCACTCCTCCTAGCTTGCACACCAGAGAACAGGGTCCCGATACATTCATAAGCCAACCCATACATATGCAGAAGTGTTATCCAAGGCCTACTAACATGTTCATTACTTTTCCAAGAATTCATTTACACACTGTCCCCCTCCCCAGTGCATGCCCAGTAGTTTCCATTGGATGAAGGCTCAACGCCTTCCTTCCCATCGGGTCCTTCTGGGATGAAGTCAGACATCTTCTTCACTATGTCCTTCTGACCTCTGTCCCAGTTTTGAGCTCTTCTCCCACCCTGCGTACCTCACTAATTTCTAATTCTACTTATGCTTCCTCTCCCTTGCTCTCTTAGGGGCCCCTTCCTGCTGGCTAGAGAAGGCTCCCTTTGAGAATGTATTTTGGGCTAGCAAAAGGTAAAGCAATAAATTCCCCTTGGGTTAGTAAAAGGTTAAACAAAGCAAAAACTTCCTAAGCTACGCAATAAATTCCTAAGCTAAGCAATAAATTCCTCTTGAGTTAGCAGAAGGGTTAAATTAAGTGATGCTATTTGTGAATTTCTTTTTAGCAAAACCAAGCAATGTTACGAGCCCCTTTCATCTTGTATTTTCCAGTTTACTATCTCAGTTGTTCATTACGAAGCTCATGTTAGCACAAAAAATATAGTAAAATAACAGTGTGACAAAACATAGCCCTCTAGGTAACAATTGTTTCTACATGGCTTATGTTATGGGTTTTGTCTGACTTCATCCCAACAGGCTACCATCAAGGTGGAAATGAAATTCACAGAGTCACTGAAGTCACTCTGTGTGCCATTACAAAACTAGCTTCTGCTGTATGAGTTTAATCTATTGCCAAAATGTACAAATTATTCATTTGCTCCAGAATTCTAATACTACAAAGTTTTGGGCATACCATGAAGGAATTTTAACAGTGTAGATAGGAACCTGCTCTAGATCAATAGCTTAACACACTGGAGAATGCAGAATGGTTCATGATGCACGCCCAGGCAGATATGCTGAAGAGCACAGAGTAAGTTTATAAACTTGCCATTATTTACTACTTTTCAAATATGAATCCATTTACAAAGGGCAGAGAGATTTGGAACTGGATAATTCTTTTATCTCCTTAGCTATACCTGTAAGAGCTTGTCAGAGTATTCCCTACAGTGGGCATTAGTTACTCATGTTATTACTAGCATTTTAAGAAAAGAAGATACCATAAGGTCAAATATGAGACTCTCCTTAGTAATATGTAATCTAAATCTCTAAATCAAGTATCAAGTAATACAAATAGGAAGGTAGGTAGATTAAATCTTATATCTCATATTCAGATCTTTGGTGCAACATGAAGCATGAAATGGTTTGCTAATAAAATAAATAGTTAATGAATTAATCACTTGTACAGTGATTATACATATTAAGAATCTCCAGATAAGAAAACGGAATATTCTAATCTGTTAGTTAGTGGGTCACATGCAGCACAAAAAATGAAAATTTATTTAAAGAAGATCAAGGAGTCGCAGAATAGTAGGGGCTGGAAGGGACCTCTAGAGATCACCTAGTCCAACCTCCCTGCCAAAACAGGCTCCCAAGACCAAGCTGCACAGGCAGGTGTTGGGCAGGTGTTATGGTTTTGTAATTTCTTTGGTTTGTGTTGCTATTCCACATCAGAACATCATGCAGGATAATGGGAGTTAAGGAGAGAGTTTTTTTTTCTTTCCTATGGACTGCCTTAATTGGGCATGGGGGGAGAGGGGTGTCCGGAAAAGGGGACGGAGTCTTCGCCCCGCGATTCCCTGTGAGGAGACAACGTGGTTGGAGCCTTTCTGCCTCCCACAGCCCGCCGGTGAGGTTTAGCTCTGTTTTTCTCCTTGTTGAAACTCTCTGTTGTTGTTTAGTATCATTAGGTTCATTAAACTGCCGTTCATTCTCAGATCGTTCCTTTCTTTTCGTTCCTTCCCTCCTAGACCCATTGTTTTTTTTTCTTTCCCCTCTCTCCGAGCGCACGTGGCCAGGCCGCGCCGCACCGCTAGAGAAGGGAGGCACTTCGTGCCTTCTCTCCCCGGGTTTTGTCCCCGCTGTCACGGAGTGAGCTCTAAAGAGCACCCCGTGACAGCAGGTCTTGAATATCTCTAGAGAAGGAGACTCCACAACCCCCCCGGACAGCCTGCTCTTTTGCTCTGTCACCCTTACCGTGAAGTTCTTAGGCAATTTTGTGCTCCAGTTTGTGGCCATTTCCCATGGTCCTATCACCACACACTGTTGAAAAGAGCCTGGCCTTATCCCTTTGCCTCTTGCACCTCAGATACTTGTAGACATTGATCAGATCTCCTCTCAGTCTTCTTTTCTCACAGCTGAACAGACCCAGGTCACTCAGCCTTTCCTCACAAGAGAGGTGCTCCAGGCCCTTGTGTTTCTGCTTACTTTTAATTTATACTTGAATAGTTTGTAAACTATTTACCTAAATCTGTTTTTAGCTTTAAGAAAAGATGTTTACCCTTATTGATGAACTAGACTCAAACCCAAATGGGATTGCGTGCATTCTCAGCAAGTTTGCAGATGACAGTGAGATGAGTGGTGAAATGACATAAAGAAGGAATACCATCCCAGGGGACCTGGACAAGCTTGAGAATGATATCCACATGAAATGAATGAGGCTCAAAAAGGCCAACTGCTAAGTGTCTTGGAAACCCTAGAAGCACAGGCCTGGCTTGGAAGGAACCTTGAGGATCATGTTTCAACCCTTCTCCCAAAGACAAGACAGCCAGCTGTTAGCTCAAGTATTTGATCAAACTGCCCTGGGCCCAGTCCAGTGTGGCCTTAAACACTTACTTTTTGCCAGGATCCTTCTGTTGAAGTATATGCTACATTTCCTGCATTACTTCATAATTAATAAAAGGTTGACACTGGAGAAATAATTTGCATGATGATGGTTTACTATACTAATCTGATTTCTCTAATGGTTTATCAAAAATAGGAATTACATCGAAAGCAAAATGATAGTTTGATCTCAGTTGTAGCTACTGGTAAGATCAGATGTTTAAAGTATCAGGGACTGCTTCTCACAAAATCCTGCAAGGTAATGAAATGATAATTTTATTCTTTGGATATTTTAAAAATTTGCTTGGTTATGTTTTCATTTCAGCTGTTATAGTTACAGGCATGAATTTTCTGCTGTGGTAAGCAAGGAATCTTGCACATTAATACGGAATTTATGTTATATTATTTTCCCAAACCAAGGATTCCTAGTGTTTATAGAAAGAACGTGTACATGCAGGAAATTCTTTATTTTAGCTAAGTATTCTAAGAACAAATTATATTATTTAGAATAGATAATTATAATAATTATTATAATAATAAATAATTATTCACAAATTATTTTAATTATTTTCATATTTTAAAGTGAATTATATTTTTCATAATTTATACTGAATTAATTGATTATTTTAATTAATTTGATTGTGATTAAGCTTAATTTAAAAATAATTAAATAATATTTTTCAGCTTTCTTATTAATTTTCAAGAAATATATTACCTATATATCTATAGTTTATGGATGCAGATCTGCATTTCTTCTTCCAGATTCAGTTCATTATATTATCTTTCTGACTAAACAGCGGAGATTTCTTAATTTTCTTTGAAAATTGTGATGCTTTCCTCGTACATTACAGTTACTTTTCATTTTTGTGTAGAATTTCCCTGGTGATGAAGATCACTCCAGCCAGTAAGTCCTTTACATAAATGGGACTGCATTTTTCACCTTGAAATATGAAAACATGTAAAAACTTAATTGAAATCAATGGCAGAATTCCCGTCCAATTGAACCAATCCACTATTGTCCCTGACATATGTAAAAAAGTAGCATACATAAGCAGAATACCAAGAACATCAGGTTATAACTTAATTTAGATAACTAAAGTGTTATGTATTTCTTTGCAAATTTAATTCTAAAATTTGTGGTTGATTCTCAGATGTGTTACTGTTGCTAGCAACCCCTCCTACATTACTCATGAAGCAATACCTTGTTTTCTGTCTTCATTTCAGCTTGCCTTGCCTTGCAAGATGCAATAATAACAGGATAAAATATCTTCTGCCTCTCAGGTTCTTTGTCTTTACAACACAGTATTGCCTATACAGTAGTATAGTGTCTTTTTGTTCTCCTTCAAATTATTTTAGGGAAAACACTTTTCAGTTAAGTATAGTTAGTGTTTACAGCCTTTTAACATGTAAAATTGTCATGGTTTTCTAATTTTTGGTTTTCGGTATTCCACAACATAGCATCATGTAGTGCACTGAGTGTTAATGCTCCAATTCCAGGTACATGTCTCTGTACATCATGGAAGTCATGGGATCTGGCCCTTCTGGGTTGGGTGGTATCTTTCAGCCTTACAGAGGGTGTTGGAGGGTGACTTCCTAGCTGTACCAAGATTTTCAGGTTTGTCTCCGTCTTGGGAGCTTGGGAACTCTTCTATTTTAATTGATTTATTAATCCAAAATCATAGTTATTAAAATAAGTTTTCCTCCATAGATCATTGCTGCAGTTTTCGTTTTGTTTTGTTTCTTCCTTGAGCCCAATTCCCATCTCCCTGCATCTTTTCCCTTTCCCTTCCCATTGTGTGAGGCAGGGGGCAGCCCAGGGGCCTACTGCCCCCTGTCACAGGCATAGATTGATCTAGTTACCTCTGTGACAAGAATATAAATGCTATTCTTAAAACTATTCAAAATAGGTAATTTCTTAGTGTAAGGAGGAAGATGATCTAATTTGAGTATTTTTTTGAACACTTATTGTTGAATATATCAAACATTAGCAATTACATCTGACAAATTAATACTCTACGGTGAGCTCCTGAGCATTCTGGACCTATCACATAATTGTTATTTAGTATCATATAGCTATACTGCTATATATTCTTCTGTAGCCTTTCACAGTTAAAATTTTCACTGTAGAATCAATATAATTAAGACATTTTTTATTCTTTAAGGAATTATTTTTGTTCCTTTAATTGTATTTTTAGGCTACTTGAGAAATACAAAACAATTTTGAATATTGTAGCTTTGTATTATCATTAGCTTTTAGTTATGACTGTGCATAACTATTTGAAAATTACTATGTTTGTCATAAGGATTACATCTTTTTTCTTTTTCAAGTTTGTTTAGTCCTTAATACTGGCTCACATATCTCACTCTTTTTTCATGAATTGTTATGTTTTCCAAAGGAATAAAATATTTTAAAAGGTTATCTCTTTAACAGAAGATGGATATTAGAATCCTATTCTTATTTTCTTAGCCTTGTTATTAGTTATTATAATTTATAATATTTTCTTTTACATTTTTGTGAAGTTCTACGTATACTTATATACATAAGTCAACTTTATTAATTAATTCTTGATAATTGATTAGAACAATCTAGAAACATATATAACTATTAGAGGAAGAAATATGAATTGCCGTGTTCTTAAATTTCATATAGGTCCATACATGTTTTGTGTGTGTGTAGTTATCTTCATAAATACTTTCACTACATTTTAAAGAATTTCCATGAAAAAGAGTAAATTACACAGGGCTTTCAAGATAGTTGGTGTTGGGCAAATGTTGTGTAATAGTCTGTGAAGAACGGATGATTTCCCAACTGAAATGCTATTAGTATGAAATATAATCTGAAAGGGTAACTAGTTTACTCAAGCATGTCTGAACCTTTACTTAGCTGGGGAATCATATTTTCACACGTCTGTCAGACTATTTGTGTCCTTTTGTGAAACATGAATGATTCTGAAGGTTTTCTGCATCAGCATTTTGAATATTCTTACCTTTTAGTTAGCTAAAAAGATTAAATATCTACATGAAGAGTCAGAAATTTATTCAGTAGTATGAATGCATTCAATACTTCTAGTGTTTACATTCTACAATCTATCTTATTTAGGAGCAGTAGAAGTCTTTTCCAAACATGGGCTCCTTTAGGGCAATAGCACATGATACAAAACGGGTCTCAGCGAGGCACAGGAATGTGGAACAGTAAGAAAAAACTATTTTGTTTCTTATTAGACATAGAACTGAAATGGCAAGCAACATTAAACTCATCTTGCATATTCTCTTTTGATTTATATCAAGATATTTCATCCCATTCTTTTGGGAATAGCCATAGAGAAGTTAAAAAGAAGAAACAAACCAGAGATTTCTGTGTGCTCTCTGCTCTCAGTTTTCTCAATCTTTACACATCAATATTTGTTCAGAGCTGACACACAGATAGACAAATCTCTCTTGCTACTCAGAACCCAAAAGCAAAACAGAAGAACATAGAAATATGAGGCAAGAAATTTAAAATGAGATTCTTTTCTTCTCAAGGTTTTGGATTAAATCAAGTTTTTAATCTTTTTGACCTTCTTGATATATAGCAAAAGAAATCCCAATTTATTTGTCAAGAATTAGATAAATGGTACTTTCCCAGACATGTGCTGCTGCTCACTGAGAATTCTGTTTTCTCTCTGTGTTCCTTTACAACATTTTACTAATGATATTTAATTCTTCTTTCTACAGTCATATAGAAAAAAAAGGAAATGGTCTTGAAGGATAGTGGCCTCTTCTTGCACAGATATTTTTGTTATCAATGCAGTGCATCAGGGATGAGTACTGCACTTTGATAAGGTAAGTGAATAGAATCTGAGGAATGTCAAGGCAATGATTTACATTTTTAGTCTATCTTCTAAGGGAAGACTGAAATGTTTACATTATAAAAGGATAATCTACTCATTTCAGTGAGACCGTGTTAATAGGATACATGTAAACTAAGATTTTGTCTTCTGCTTCATTTTTCCTTCTATTTTTACTACAATTCTTGAAATAATAAGCTCAAAAAATATATTCCCAAGAAATGAACCAGACCAAATCAATCAAGAGTAAAGATTAAAAAAATATTAATTAGGTCCTTGCTGAAAAATTATACAGTCTTTACAAAGAATGATAACAAATTAGAAGATCCAGGAAAAAGCTACAATAATAATTTGAGGTCAGGAAAAGATACTTTATGGTGAGATAATCAAGACACTGTCTTGATTCTGCTTTGCTTAGCAACAAGAAATTTAAGTAGTTATTTGCTCTTGGTAATTAGATATCTACATGTAGATGTAGCTTTTGTATTATAATATACTTGGGCTTTATAGAAATAAAATGTTATTTGGAAAAGAAAAAAAAACAACATATATAAATAAGAGTTTTTAATAACTAGTGTCATTACATTTCTCTGCAACTGCATTGAGGTTATATTACTTGAGTTCTTTAGTTCAAGACTGGATAAATTCATGAAAAAAATTCTTGCAGGTTAAGTAGACTCTACAAGGATGGATACTAGAATGGAGGAAGAAGCCAAAATCAAACGTACACCCAAATTCATCCAAATTCAAAAGTACAGTGATATTCAGAAGTAAGTAATTATATTTCCATACACTGTGTCAAACACTATAGAGAATGATTTTCTGAAAACAACTTATTTATTACTACAAATTCTTGGTAAATGAGAAGAATTGTTCTTGATGTACTTGCCTCTTCCTTTTTCACAGGCAATATCTAATTCACATTCTTTTATATTATTTTTTTGTAAAGTTAGAAGAGGGGAGGGAAAATACAATCTAAAATTCAAGCCACATCCCATCATCTTTAAATCAGTTGGTAGAATACTGCCTCATAGAGCAAATGTGTGGTCTACCAAAACAGAATAATCTTTTCTCACCTGCAGTGTGACCATTAAGAAATATAATACCAATGACCCTAAGAGCTTGCTGTCCCACAGTCTTAGTTTCAGCTAGGATGGAACCATTTTCTTCAAGATGCCTAGTATGATTATATATTTTGGTTCTAGGAGAAAAACAATGTTGATAACACATCAATGTTTGTAGCTAAGCAGTACTGTACAGAAGCAAGGCAGTGAAGACCCAAAGGACCAGGGAGGGAATAGAATTAGGGCAGCTAACTTAAACAGACCAAAGGGTATTCCGCAGTGTATGACAACAAGTGGAAGGGGTTTTGAGGGAAGTGGTAGTTCATCTGACTCTCTTCCGCTGCTTGGGCAACTAGCTGGGCATAGGTCAAGGGGTGGTGAGCAATTGCTGGTGCATCACTTCTTATATACATATATTTGTCATAATTATTATCCTTTTCCTTTTCTCTATCTTAGTAAACAACTTTGTCTCAACCCACAAGATTTTTTCTTTCTATTCTCTCCCCATCCAATTGGGAAGGGGTGGTATGAGAGAACTGACTATGTAGTGCTTGGCCAACTGCCAGGTTAAACCATATATATCTTTAACTTCCTCATATCTGGAAAGTTGATGGGCAGAGTGATGTTGACTTTCTGTGTCCTGAGGATGAAGAGTGAGATCGTTCATCCATGGCAGGACTTCATCAGCACAGTCAAGGAAGTTGCATAAACTTCTTTCCAGATCAAATGCTGCAAATAATTAGGAGTCTTTTACGTTCCTATCTGGTATTCTTTACAGATGTCCTTTCAGTTTATGCACCCCTGTCAACGGTGTATGGGCTGGTCCGGCCCAGTTCTGTGACCAGCAGGGTGGAGGGATCTGCGGATCCGAGCCTCTGGGAAAGGGGAAGCAGGGGAC
>JAPSGF010000061.1:757169-991018 GCA_035772895.1 Perdix hodgsoniae | reverse complement strand
TGTTATGGTGTGGAATACTGATGACCAAAAATCATAAAACCATGACAACCCCAGATATTAGTACTTTCTTCCCATACAAGTCTTAAAGGGCACTGGATAAGATTCACTCACACTACAACAGTTTATGCCTGTGGCTCTTGTGAGGCCAAATGCTTTCACTTCTCTGTCCAGAAGAAAGATCAGGAGACTATCCATGATTATCTCTGTATGAGTCTCTGTGTATCCACCTCATGGCAGATGTTGATTACCCATTACAAGGTTGGAAGATACAGATATTTTTCAACAGCTGTGCACCACATACTCCTTCCACAGAGGCCCTGAAGGTTATGAAGGGTCACTTATTTAATTGCAAGGTGACAAACCTTGGCAGTGACTGTGACATCAGTGTTGAACATCATTGGCAGATGTACCTTGCACAGCGTGTATCAAGGCATGGACAGGCTGTTCTAGGAAGAAAGGCCACAAAAGGCTCAGATTCTGTAGCTTCTGCTCTCACTGTCACCTCAGAACAAGGTAACAAAAAGCAGAGAAGTGCATGAAGCTAGCTACATCTGTCTGCTTCAGGACTAATTCTGTCACAATGATTTCAAACTGTAGCTGCAATCCATAATGCTTTCATGTTCCAGTAGTCAAATAAAAAAATTGTCAAAATTTTCACTTCTTGTGTCATCTTCTTCAGACATACACAGCCTGATTGCATGCATCCGTCTATATTACTTCCTCTGTTTGCAGCCCAGCTGGAATTCTTTACAGAGGATGCAAGGAGGCTCTCTATTTACATTTATTGCCCAGAGCCTCTGTTCTTAACAGCTGTAGACACTCATCCTATCCATAAATTTCTCTCTTTTATGGTCCTCTAACTTTAGCTACAAATTCTCTGTGCACTTTTCCTTTTCTGTCTCAGTACTTCACACAGGCTTCTTTAACCATCTCATAACTTCTTATGTCTTGTCTCTCCAGTCAAACTTTTGGTCCATGTGGCTGCTCGCTGTATGCGGACAAGAAAACACTTTGTGTGGACAAAACGGTGGTAGCTAGAGAAAACAAGTAATGCTTTCAGTAGATAGTGAATGAGGAGTCAATATTCTCTAATTTAGTGTTGGTAGACTTCCACTTCCTGTCCTAAAGGAACCCTTGAGAGTTGCAAAGCCTTCACATCACAAATAGGAGAAGGTCATCAAGTAGAGGAGATAGCAACCTGCTGTGGGGACTGCAGAGTTTAATGTGCTGTTGACTATATCATTCTTCTTTATGACTGTCTATACTGTAATATCAAACTTTCCAGTAGTGCTAGAGAATAGTCTCCTTTCCTTAGAGACCACATTCTTATATAGCTGCTTACACAGGTACTAGAGATAATGACCCATTCTGTTCTGATGTCAATCTAATTATGTGGAAAACATGATATACTCTAAAACCATATCCAATATTCAGAGCATCTTGCACACAGGTTGCTGGAGTTCAAATGAGAAAGCAAGTCTAGAGATGGAGAAGAGCAAGGAAGTCAGATATTGTGTTTTTCTGTTATATTATCTTGTTTGTTCCCTTTGAAGTTTTACAGCTGATAATGCTGAAGGTGCTCTGTGGGATACCAAGGAAAAGAGCTAATCTTTTGTAGGAGTGGAAGTGCACCACCATTTTACTGTATGCCAAGGTTTGGCCACGCCGCTGTCTGGCCAGATCAGGAACATTATGGGATTTTGTATCATGTGTACCGCTACAACAATGTAGAATGTGCAGACTAATCACCCAGGTGATTAACTACAGAACAAGCATGATAAATGCTTCTTATTTAGTGGAAGACATCATAAAAACTGTCTCAAATAAAACCTAATATCCCAAGGAGTACCTGACAACAGTTAGTGTGCTGTATGTTAGTATTTCTTTACCTGGATCCTTAGCTAGGCTTCCTGGGGGAATGACAACCTCAGAACATTGGGCCAGGGAGGACCTATCATATATCACCACGCAATGTCCATAAAAAATTTCAAGCTAGATGTGAATTAGTAATACAGGTTTAGAGGACTGAGAAACTTGCTGCATATAGTTTTCTCCTTGGCACACTGTATCTGTGGTATGGAGTCCAAGGTTTAAAAGGGAAAAAAAGGAGAATTCCTGTAATCTATGTAGAATCTATGCAATGGAATTCCAGCGTCACAGCCTAAACCAATATGTGAGCATGTGACTGCCTGGAGTGGGGAAGGGGTGGCAGGGTGGGGCTAGAGCCACCCTTTCTGTCTCAGCAATGCTTGTGCAAGTGTCTGTGCGATCTGAATCTGCACGGGTTCCCCTTCACAGAATCACAGAATGGCCAAGATTGGAAGGGACCTCAAGGATCATGAATCTCCAACCCCCCTGCCACATGCAGGGCCACCAACTTCCCCATTTAATGCTAAACCAGGCTGCCCAGGGCCCCATCCAGTCTGGCCTTGAACACTTCCAGGGATGGGGCATCCACAACCACTCTGGGCAGCCTGCTCCAGTACCTCACCAGTCTCTCTGTAAAGAATTTCCCCCTGACATCCAACCTGAATCTCTCCTCCCTCAACTTAAAACCATTTCCCCTTTGTCCTGCAGTTATCAACCCTTTCAAAGAGTTGATTCCCCTCCTGTTCCCCTCCACCTTTCTAGCCTGTCAAGGTCCCTCTGAGTAGCATCCCTTCCTTCCACTGTGTCAACTGCACCACTCAGCTTGGTCTCATCAGCAAACTTGCTGAGGGTGCACTTGATTTCATCATCAGTGCCATTGATAAAGATGTTAAAGAGCACCAGTCCCAAGACAGACCCCTGCGCGAGTACGAACGGGAGACAGCTGCATTCCTCAGCTTACCCTTTTCTCCAAGCTGTTACTGGAAGAGGTGAGTTAATCTCTCTTTGATATCTTTTCCGTATATTTCTCAACTAAAGGCTCTCTCATCACCTTTGTTTGCTCTACTATTTGTTTTCTCTAAATGATATCTGCAAATTCAATAAATTCTGGCCTGCTGCATTTCTTTCAAGATTGTGTGGGATAGACATGCCATTGATCATGAGATGTGCAGCACCAAATGTATAATCAGGAATTACGCCATATTCTCTCCTAGTGTGCAGGAAGTCACTTAAGTCAGAAGCATATGCATGGTAGAGGATATGGATGTATTTCTACATGTATCTCTACAAGATCAAGGCCTTTATGGAAGATGGGCGCAGACGGTTGCATTTGCTGCAGTATTTCTGATTTCTGCAGTCTGTGGTTTATGGGCTAGTTCAGCCTGGTTCCATGACTAATGGAGTGGGAGGATGCATGGACCCACATTCCTGGTAAGGGGAAGGGGGGAAAAGTTGTAAAGGTAGGGAAATGGGCCTCCAAAAAAAAAAAAAAAAAATTTGAGAAGGAAAGTTAATTTACTAGAAAGGAAATTGGAATGCAAGATAACACAACAGAATATTTGAAATTGAGGCTAATAAATCAAATAAAATGATAGAGAGAGACTCTCCAAAAACTGAAGGCCTTTTTCTAACAATGAAAGCAAGACAGCTAGGGAATACACACGCTGCAGAGATGAGTAGAAAAGGAAAAAGGGACATCTTGTGACCTGTGAACCATTTTTATCTTTCCATCTGAATGGAAAATGGAAATGCAAAGTCCCCTGGCATATGTATTTCCTCTTCTCTTCTGGGACAGGTATACCCAGAACTATCAAAAATCCACAGAACTGGAACACTAACTCGTTAACTCACACTGCTCTACATGATGCTATGATGTGGAATACCAATAACAAAAATCATAAAACCATGACACCTGCCTACTCTAATGGTGGGATTCTGATCTATCATTTAACAGGTTGGTGAAGTCACACTCTCTCCAGCAACTGCTGGTGTTTTTATTGCAGCGGCCACGGATGATCATAGCTAGAGATATGGCAGACTCTACTCCTTCCCCAAAGCATGTTACTTGGTTTTGAATTGTCTGGCCTCTGTCAAGAAGTTTCTTAAGTTGGAACATGTCCATGTCTCCTCTCTTTTTCTCTCCCCTAGCAAAAAATCCAAAAAGTAAATAGTAAAGAGGACAAATCCCAAGACTACCCGTGGGGGATGCCACTCATTACTGGCCTCCACCTGGACATAGAAGCAATGATGACCACCCTCTGTCTGCAGCCTTTCAACCAATTTCTTACCCATCAAGTTGTCCACCCATCAAATGCACATCCCTCCAATTTAGAGATAAGGATGTGGTGGAAGGCCATGTCAAAGGCCTTGCTCAAGTCCAGGTAAATGACACTGGTCACCTTTCCCTTGTCCACCAGTGCCATCACTCCATCATAGAAGGCCACCAGATTGGTCAAGCATGACCTTCCTCTGGTGAAGCCATGCTGGTTGTCATGGATCACACACTCAATCCTCATGTGATCAAGCATGTCATCCAAGAAGATCCATTCCATGACCTTCCCAGGCACAGAGGTAAGACTCGCTGGCCTGTAGTTCCCTGGGTCCTCCTTTCTCTCTTTCTTGTAAATGGGAGTGACGTGACTCTTCCTACAGCCATCCAGGACCTCACCTGACAGCCATGACTTTACAGATATGATGGAGAGCAGCTCGGCAACCACCTCAGCCAGCTCCTTCAGAACCCTGGAATGCACACCATCCAGCCCCACAGACTTGTACACATTCAGTCTCATGAGCCAGTCTTGGACCTGCTCTATCCTCACAGTGGGATGGGGGGGGGGGGCAGGGATTTACTACCCTGGTCCCCACCCAGAGGTTTAGGGATGCAGCGTTCAGGGATGTGAGAAATACTAGAATCTTGGCTGCCAGAGAATACTGAGGCAAAGACCTCATTCAGTACCTCAGCCTTCTCCTCGTCTGTTGAGTCCAGTTCTCCTTTTACATTTACCAAAGGAGGTACAATCACTTTGGCCTGTCTCTTCTGGCCAATGTGCCTGTAGAATGTCTTCCTATTGGTTTTCACATCCCTCACCAATTTCAGTTCCGCCTGTGCCTTGGCTTTCCTGATCCCACATCTGCAAGTCCAGAAGCATCCCTGTATTCTTCCCAGGTGACACACACTTGTTTCCAGAGCTTGTATGCACCTTTCTTTGCCCTCAGTATGCCCAGCAGGTCCTTACCAAGGCACACCAGCTTCATACGTCCTCCGCCTGCTTTCTTGTTCAGAGGGACAGAGTTCTTATGCTCTCAGGAAGGCATCCTTGAAGAGTAACCAGCTCTCCTCAATGTCTTTGTTTTTTTAAGACAGCATCCCAGGGGATCTCGTCCAACAGTCCACTGAACAGCTTAAAATTTGCTCTTCCAAATTTCAGGGTCCTGACGCCAATCTTCACCAGGCCCACATCCCTTGAGATCATAAACTCAACGAGGGCGTGGTCACTGCATCCTAGGCTGCCTCCAACCTTAACACCATTAATGATTTCCTCCGCGTTGGTGAGTAGCAGGTCCAGCAACGCTTCACCTCTGGTCAGTCTGTCCAACACCTGGACCAGGAAGTTACCAATGCGACATCAACATTTATGCTCAAAACATTGAGTATATTGCAGTCATCAAGTCACTGTGTGTGTGTGCGTGTGTATAATATGTACTACAGAGTGTGACTTCTGTGTTTCATACTGGAAGAAGTATTTTCAAAGGTAGTATAGTATTACTCCTGCACATTAGTCCATGCACACTGGAACAAAGTTCAAAATCATTGTCTTTTATGCAATCTCCAAATTGCAATCAACTCCAAATCAACAATGCATTAACACTTCTGTGCTGAAAAGAATGTTAGTGATCTGAATTACAGTGAATAATTTCATGCTTTTTGTTTATTGGCAGGATTAATATTACATAATTGTTTTAAAGAGTACAGTTTGTTAAGTTAACATATTGTGAGTAAAGAAGGAAGAAACTGAAAGGAAAATCTCTGAAGAATCTTATGGTGAGATATATTAGGAATAAGAAAAAAATATCACTAAAGTACCAAACAGGGTATTAATGCACAAACCAAAGCACAAAAGATCAAAATTCAGTGTTTCAGTTATTTCAGATAGAGTTCATTAGCAGATGGTTTACCTAATCAACACAGAAGAGCAGGAGATAACCTTTTCTGGAAATACCTAACAGCAATGATTGTCTGTTTTTCCAACGAGATGGAGATCTAAATTTCCAAGTACTCAGTGTTGATCTCAAAGTTTCTATCCATGTATAGTAAAAATCAAACAACAAAAAAAAAAGCAAATCCAAGATATTACAAAGTTTCTAGGACATTGGCAGATCAAGACTGTGAAAGTAGGGTGTATGTGATTCAAGATTTTCTACATTATGTAGACTATGAGGGAGCAAGACTAATCTATATACATTAAGGAAAGATTCCATTTCTTCCACTGCCAATTTAAGGCACTGACCTGCCTTAAATTTTCAAGTCCTCTGCAATAGAAGAACACCAGGCTTTGTGATGAATTAATGTATACCCAAAGAAAGTATATGTGAGGTTCTCAGGAGTGGGAATGATTTATTCTTACTTGGAACTTCAACTACCACCAAGGCAGTTTCACCTGTCTTCCTTGTTTCTCTCCAGACTTATGGTGAGCAGGTAAACTGAGGTCAGGTACATCTTAAGATACTACATATTCTGTGCTTCTATTCTATAAATCTAAGATCTATAATTCTAAGATCTATTCAGGTAGGTGGATTTTAAAAAAGTAATTGAAAAATGGGAATTCGTAATCCAGGACAAAAATAGCAAGTACCTGTTTGGTGGGAGTAGGCTAATGAACCTGCTGAGATTTTGCTAGATATAAGTGCCTCAGACCAACCCTTCACATGAATGTTTACAGCCATTCCAGATTTCCAAAAACTTTGAAATATGTTGCAATGTAGTCAGAAGCATGCATATTCTGTTGTACAAGAAATCCTGTTTGACAGGATAAAAAGACATTAAAAAAAATGTTTGACATTTGGGGAGACTTGCCAACTGTTGACACTGAGCTGAAAAAGATATGGAAAAAAAACCAAAACCAACACAATTCAGAGAATATCCTAAGATGGAAAGAGCTGGCAATTCTGTAAAGAAAAAAAATCACAAGGAAAAAAAAATGAAAAAGGAAAGGGGAGGGGGAAAGGGAAAGGAAGGGCAGGGACAGGGGCAAGGGAGAGGCAAAGAGAAAGGGGGAGAGAGAAGAAAAGGAGAGGGAGAGACTGCTGAAGACAAAGATTTCTTTACATCTAGGGCAGCAAGTTTATTGGTAACATTTTCTACTTTGATCAGTTTCTTAAGCCTTCTGAAAACAGACTGGAAATTCACATCCACTACAAAACCAATGCTACTATGTTACCATAGACAATTGATTACAACCTAAATACGAGCAGAAAACATTCTGACGTGGAGTACAAAAAACACAAAACTTGCCCTAGTGACAGATGGATGTCAATGCTAAGAAGTGAACATCTGCTTATGCTATTTCCTTGCTCTAAAACAGCCTTTCTTGATAAGACCTCTAACTCTTCATGAGGATATGAACTATATTTCATAGAATCACAGGATCATTAAGGTTGAAAAGGACCTCTAAGATAATCAAAACCAACCATCCACCTACCACAACTGTTGCCCATTAAAACATGTTCTGTAGTACTACATCTACACATTTCTTGGGCATCTTCAAGAATGATGGTTCCACCACCTCCCTGTGCAGCCCATTCCGGTGCCTGAACACCCTGAGAAGTTTTTTCTAACATCCAACCTGAATCTCCCCTGGTGTAACATGAGGCCATTACATCTTGCCCTGTCAATGGTTACCCAGGCTCATTCCCAACCTCACTACAATCTCCTTTTGGGTAGTTTGGGAGGGCAGTAAGGCCTCTCCTGAGCCTCCTCTTCTAATGATTAAATACCAGTTTCCTCGGCTGCCCCTCATAAGACAATGCTTCAGAGATGCATGAAGCATAATGGTGTTGCCTATATCAATTATCCTTTTCCTGTTCTCGGCAAAGGCAGACTTCAGACATGGTGTTGACTGACTTGCTCTGGACAGCCCTCTGGATGGAACTTGAACATGTTCATTTACTACTTCCTAAAATTCCAGAATCTCATACCTTATAGAGCAAGGGCACCTGGAAGAATGAGGTAGGCTTGAAGGGGATTCATCTGCCGTCCTGAGCAGGGACAAATTCTCATTCCTCCCTGTTTCCTAGGTCCCCCTCCCTCTGCCTGATGGCAAGGGAGAAGGCGATCCACCACTATTTGTAGATTGTCTCTCTGGGCGCCAGTGTTGCAGGTATGGCTTCCTCAGATGATTCCTTTCATAGTCCCTGATAGTTCCTAATCCTTCCACTTCTTCTTTAAGGTCTGCCATTGGCTTGAGCAGAATTTCCCCAGCTAACACTTACACACAATTGGTATCCCTGCTACACCCTGGTAACAGTGGCAGGTACAGACACTCCCAGTAGCCAGAGGAATGAAGATCAGCATGTTTATGTGAGCACTCAGTCCAGTTTGCCATATATTTTCTTGAGATGGATTTTAGCAAGACAAGATCATGGCGGAGCGAGGTCGCCTCCCGGGAGCGAGGTATAGTGCAAGTATAGTGTTAGAAAACATACTATAGAGTTGTTCTGTTAGGATAAGAAACTCACAGCTAAAGAAAGACAGATTTAGCAAACATCAAAGAAGTGAGGGCCTCTACACAAGGCCAAGTTGTCTCACTCCGTGAGAAGTTTGGGCTGTGCCAGGCAGGCACCAGGATACTGCCCTGTCTTTCTCCTGAGCTTATCTCTGTAGAGAGAAGGACAAGCAGATATCCACAAAATAATGATCAGCTGTAGATTTAGTTAATCAATTAACTACAGATTTATGCTTATGCAGCAAAAATTTATGTTTTTTCCAGTGTTTCCATGTTTAGTGAAGCGTCGAGAAGATTGTGAACCTAAAGTACTCAGCCAATGAGGAACTAGGGGAGAAAGAGATAAGCGTCGGGGGATAGGGAATAAAAGATGTAACGCTGTTTTCTGGGTGCTCTCCTGCTTGCAGGAGGCCCGCCATTGCAATTGCAAATTAAATCTGCTTTATCAGAGATACCGTCCTGGAAAATTATTTGGATATTTCCAACAACAGGAAGCACAGGTCAGCAGAGTGCCCCATGTTCTTCTGCCATGCCTCCCCTTACTCAGCCCGGTGGTCCCCTGTGGGTTCTCCAGCAGAGAACCACTATGACCACTCATTAAGCTGACCTCATGAGCCCGAAGAGTGACTCTGCTCTCCATGCATGCCCTGCTTTCTGTGAGATACCATACCAACAGCTGTGCCATGCTCTGACAGACACACCAAGCCCTGTTTAACCACCCTGTCCTACACACTCCTGGTCGCTCATGTTCTGCAACATTTCTAAGGTCAGTGTAAGAATGAGAAAACATCTCTCAGGACATCACTGGCATTTGGTCAAAATCAGTGAAGTTTTGATACGTCACATTGCTAAGATAAGGTCATAGAAGTATTTTAAACTGATTAAGAATTCATTCACAGTTTCACAGTCTGTTTTTCTAAATATAACCAACATAAACAATATGCATTGCAAAAGGCTATTTAATTAGTAAAATCTATTCTCACCCCTTAAAAAAAGAAAAAACAAAATTCAAGCAACAGAATTACAAGATAAAAATATACTACTTACATAGAGGGTCACATAAAGTTTCAGAATTCCTTTCTAACCAAGGGCATCAAAGTCACATAACCTGAACCCAAATTCCACATAATTTTCAGATTTTCAAAGAAAAAACACACTGGGGAAAAAAAATATATATATATGATCAATATAAACATCCAGGTATCTTCAATAAAAGGAAAATTTAGTCATGAAGAGACATACATTTGCACAGGAATGAGAAGAATACCTTTTCTAGGTATTAGGGTTATATTAAGTCATAACCAATACAAATTAGGAAGTCAGTTTGTAGGAAAAGAGTTGAATTTATTGAGGATTGAGAATCTTTGAAGGTGCAAGGCTCACTTTTCTCACTACAGAAATACAGCAGTTCTCAGATGTGAACTCTGAATCCTGATCAGAATATTCTCAAAGATCAAAGAGATTCTGTACTGTAGTTTTCTTAAAATCTCTCATGTGTTTAAAGTTCTCACTCTATTTAATTAGATTTGAGATAAAAATCCAAGCAATATCTTTTCTTTTTTTTTTTCCTCCTGCACTCATTAACTGAAATGATGCAAATCATGACAACACTGGCCAAAAATAGAAAAATAAATGAGAATAAATATATTATCCCAAGTTTCTGGACTTCAGAAAAAGTGATTGATCCAATACTTCCAATACTGGACTCCTTACAACTAATCAGATCTGTCACTTTTATGGATACAAGATCTTTGAGTGTAACTTACCCCCATCACCAAAGCCACCACTAAACATAGCTGTTATATCAACAACCTCAGCTAAAATAGTATCATATTGATAGAACAAGACACAGAAGCACAAAGCCTGTTTCAGGCTGAAAGAGAGGAGTTTTAAACTGGACATAAGGAAGAAGTTTTTTTACAGTAAGGGTGTTGAGTCACTGGAACAGTTCAGAGAGTTGGTGGAAGATCCATCCCAGGAGACATTCAAGGTCAGGATGGATGAGGTTCTGAGTAACCTGATCTAGTCATAGGTGTTCCTGTTCACTGTTAGGGAGTTGACTAATGAATTCTAGAAGTCCATTCCAACTCAAAAGATTCTACGATTCTATGCATGTACTTCCACATTTTTTCTTCCCTTTCTTCACATTATTGTCAACAGAAGACAGGTTAGTTAAAAATTGAGTGTGCGTATAAAATGAGAATTAGGCCGATGTATGAAGACAGATAAAGACATATAGCAGCAAAATTTTTGAGTGAAATCAATGTTCCTATGGAGCCAAGTGACAATCTCATTAATTTCCAAGAAAGAGGAACAAGTTACCATAGTAACAGATAACACTGGCTTTTACACTTGAAGAAATGAGCTTTTTCCAAAGCTATTCTAATTGCCTTTGCAAATGAAAGAAGAGAACTGGGGAAAAGAAGTCAAATCTAAAAGCATCTGAGGCCAAGATTTTAAAAGGAGGAAAATTAAGACTTTGAAAGATGTGATTGGGTTACAAAAAAAATAAGGAACCAAAACCTAGAATGCTGTAGAAGTAATCCATGATACAGCAAATGGAAAAATAGGTGAATAATGCTAAATCTGATAAAAAGTGTCTATGTTAGCAGAAGCAGCTTATTCAAGGTAACATCAACTTCATCTTTAGCTAAACAGAACACACAGGTATGCTTTGGTAGAAACCCATAATTGAGAATTATACTTCTCATTTCTCATATTTATCACTCACTGTGTGCTTACGACCTTCAATTTTTTTGTTCCACGAGCAGAGGTGGCACAGAGCAAAGAACAGCCAGAATGGCAAAGAGTGAATATGTGGTTCAATAATTTTTTTGTTCCCCCAAACAGTATAAATACCTCATTGGATTAAACCTTACTTGTAAATTCCCGTCCTATATTTTGTGTTTTATCTTAGAATTAATGATCACAGAATCTTAGAATAATAGAATGGCTTGGGTTGGAAGGGAACTTAATAGTCATCTAATTTCAATGCATTTGCCATGGGTAGGGTTGCTAATCATTACACCAGTTTGTCCAGGGCCCCATCCAACCTGTCTTTGAATGCTTACAGGCATCGGGCATTTAACAACTTTTTTGAGAAACTTGTTCCAGTTTGTCGTTATCCTCTGAGCAAAAACTTCCTCCTAATGTGTAATGTACATCTATCCTCTTTTAGTTTAAAACCGTTCTCCACTGTCCTATCACTATCAGATAATGAATAAAGCCAGTTTCTCTCCTATTTACAAGATCCACTCAACTACTGCAATGGGTCTCCACGGAGCTTTCTCCTCTCCAAGCAGAATAAGACCAGCCTATCAGCCTGCTTAGCCCTCTGATCAGCTTTGTGGCGGTCCCGCACCCTTTCCAACAGTATTATGCTTATCTTGTGCTGGGGAGCTCACACCTTGACACAGTACTTCAGTAGGGCCTCACGCATGCAGAGCAAAAGGGGGACAATCACCTCCCTCTTCCTGCTGGCCACTCTTTTGATGCAGCCCAGAATACTGTTGGTCTTCAGGACTGCAAGTGCACATGGATGACTTACGTCCAGATTTTTATCCATTAGAATCCCCAAGCCCTTTCCACAGGGCTGGAATGATAAGAAAGATTAATTCTTAAGTGAGGCAAAATATTCTGAAGTTAACAAACTGTTAAATGTTACCTAAAAACTGTAAGTTATAATGTGTCCTACTGTGTTTGGTTCTCTCTCTTGTTTTATATATTTTAAAGTAAATCTTAAAATAATTAAAGGCTAGAACAAGTGCCATGCTGAAGCTTAGGTGTCTGGGCAGAATAAAGATTTTACTACCTTTTCTAACATCAGCACTAGTTAGTGAAGGATTCTGTTTCCCATTACAGGGTCAAGTCAATGTTCAGATACTGTCTTCAGCTCAATATTGCCAAGTTAAACCTAAAGTGGCACACCAATGCACTCAAAATTACATTCTAACCCTGCTTTATGCCTTCAGTAATAAAACAAATAATACTTCTGTTAAAAATTATACTTCATTTAGTTTACTCAGAATAGAATGAGCACCAGATTCTGCAGGAAATAAACTCTATATTAAAAGTAAATGTAATGAATTTGTGAGGATAAACATATCTAAATTTCCACAGTATTTTACTGTTTGAAATACGATCACCAATACCAATTTGATGTTATGCAATTACAGGAAGTTTATGTAAAAGTAACCTTCATTTGTCACATTCCCAATAGCAGTTACTCGCACAAAAATTTAGGAAACTGTTAACAAGAAAAGGCATAAACTGAGCACACAAAGACATTAAAGAAGATACACACTAACCTAACTTTTTTTTTTTTAAAGGAGTTCTAGAAATATATGTCCCACAATGTTTACATAATGTTGAGTTTGTATCCTCCCTGAATTAGAAGGAACATATTTTAAACATAGATCAAGTCAATAAACTCATAAAACTAAGAGAGTGTACAATTAATGAATATAACAATATTATGGTATAGCAGTATACAATTAATGAATATAACAATATTATGGTATAGCAGTATACAATTAATGAATATACCAATGGTACAATATAACAGAGAGCTTAGCTATGATGCTATTACACCAAAGAGGGAAACAAAAATGATAGCCACACTCACCCATATCCTGGGCTCACATAGCAAACTCCAGCAAAGTGGATCTCCAGAAGAGATCTTTCTTCAGTGGTTGTCAGCTCTTAAATGGGTCTAAAAGAGGTGGAGCCAGGCTCCACCCCTTCCTGCAGTACAGATGAATTGCCTTCATCTGTGCTCCAATGGCTGACTGATTACTTACCTCAGGTGATCAATCACAGGTTCAGGCCATGATTCAGCAGTCCCCATACAGAGAGCTGTTAAAAATGTATTTCAGAAATAAGTTCAGCAAATACATCTTTCACCAATAACTTGTTAAGCTTGATCATGAAGAGAAGTTACTCCTTTTCATTGATTAATAAGTTCCAGGAAAAGAATACAGGTATCTGATATAAGCACATTCCCTGTGAAAATTTATCTGCTTTATATAGTTTCCAGAAATTATTAAGATACATAGATTCAATGTAGCCATTTTACTTTTCAACAGCCTGGTTCAAGCCCCTAAGACATCACCAAGTCTTTTCTGTGATTCTCTTCAGTTTTAACAAATTCCTCCAGTTCTTTTCCTTCCTTCCTACCTGGACCTGCTTGGAACTCACTGAAAACAAAACAAACAAACAAAGCAAAATTAAACAAGCAAAAAAGCCACCTTAATTTAAATAAAATATTCAGTGCATCACAACATTAATGGAGGAAAGCTGTCCAATTGCAGCTTTCATCCAGCTGACTCTCGTCTTGCTGGGGAACCTCAGCCACTCTGACATCTTGCTGTAGCACAGCAAGCCATTGGAAATTCAGGAAGCTCCTGGGATGTGTAGAGGATTAATTCTTGAGCCTATTAATAGACAGCCCCACCTGAGGGGGGATGCAATATTGAACGTGTTGTTCACCAGTGCTAGTGAACTGACTGATGACATCAGGATTGGAGGCTGCCTGAGATGTAGTGACTGTGTAATGGCGGATTTTACATTTCTGGAGGGAAAAGCAAAGAGTAAAGTCAAGATACTAAATTTTAGGAAAGCCACCTTCTAGCTCTTTAGGAAGTCAACAAATCTCCCTGGGAAGTTGTCCTGAAGGGCAAGGAAGAGAAGCAGATCTGGCACATCATTCAGGAAGTTTTCCTTAGACTGTACGAGATCTCCATCCTCAGGCGTAGAAAGTCATGAAAAGAAGGCAAGAGACTTACATTGCTGAACCAGGACATGTTGATCAAACAAGAGAACAGGAAGAAAATGCACAGGCAATGGATTGAGGGGCAGGTGCCCTGACAGGAGTATAGGCATGCTGCTAGGCTATGTAGAGAGGGAGTCAGGAGATCAAGGCCAAACTCCAAGTAGATTTGGCAAGAGATGCAAAGAACAAAAAAGGATTCTACAGATACACCAGCCAGAAAAGGAAAGTCCAAGAAGCTATCTCCTCCTTAGTAAGCAACACAGCATGGCTAGTAACAATGAATAGTGAGAAGGCTGAGGTAATTTTTTGCCTCAGTGTTCAGTAGCAACTGGTCTACATACAACTCTTAACCAGATGGGTCAGAAGGTGGAGACTGGAGAAGCAATGTCCTTTTGTAAGCAACGATCAGTTTCACAACTACCTGAGGAACCTGAACATCCACAAGTCTATGAATCTCTGTTAGATGCATCCCGGAGTCATGAGGGAATTTTCTGATGTAGTCACCAAACTACCCACAGGTAAAGTCCCTAATGACTGGAAAAAACATTTCCACACACATTTTTAAGAAGGATGACCCAGATATCTATTAACCTAGCTCTTCAGGAAGATTATATGAAGTATATAAACTCCTATAAAACCTGGAAGAGTCAAAAGCCTCTTGCTAAGTCACTTAAAAGAACTGTGGTAAACACAGAGCAGGTCTTTAGCTGATGTAAATTAGCTTCAGTATAGATCCTAAGCTTTTCAGTAAATGTAAAACTTATCATTTTATAATAATATTCTGAATTTACCCATGAAGTTCACTAAGAAGTAAAATACATACTGTATATAAGTGACACCTAAGAGATCTTTAATCATCTAAACATAAAGGAATTCTTCCCAACTGGACAGAAAGCACAGTAGACTTTGCAGACATGAAAATAGTAAGCACAGCTGCACCAGAGCAGTATGCAACCAATATAGGAGAAGAAAATACTGGAAAATGCCAACCACACAAAAAGAACCTTCCACTTACTCTTAAAATAATGGTATTTAAAACTGTCAGAGAAGGAGTCAGACAGCTGGTAGAGAAACTAGCATGTCTGCACTGTTTCTGTCTGAGAAAATAATGTCAGTAAAATGGGGTGGAATGTCAACAAATAATAAAAATTAAAAGGCCAGAAAGTATATTGCTAAAAGTAGAAAAAGAAAAGGAATATGGTACATACAGTACAAATAGTATGCCTTTGTTCTACTTAATTTTCAACTTAGCCTATCCTCCCATGTATTCATCTTCTTTGTGTTCTCCTTTTGTCTTTATTCTGATTCAAGTTTGTCTACACTGGCATGTGTATGGCACATGTATGTATACATATGTATAATGTCTTTTTTTCTGTTTCCCTTGGAGTTAATAATAAATACACTAAACAATGTAAAATCTCTTTTTCTTTCATCTGCGTAGAACATTATTTCAACTTCAGTTACAGTACCATCTCATAGGAATTCTTATTAGTTCTTCAAAAAGACTGTACACAGCATTAAGACTTAAATATCTTTTTGGTATTTTGTATATCTACTTGAATATTTTTCTTCATGTACATGTTTATAAAGTTGATAACACATTACAACTAATTACACATTTTTTTAAAATTGCCCTTGCTGCCAGATGCAAGCTATTAACATTTAATTATTATAATATTTTGCAAGTAGATCTGCACATCTCAGATACAGAAATTATTTTACAGGAGATTATTTTTGTAACTGGACCAGTTACAATCAGAGAGCACTTTACAGAACAAAATCTCTGTGAAACAATTGAGAAGTTATTGGAATGCAAGTACAAAACAGATCCTTTAGCAGAAATGACAAAAGGTCTCTTTTAGACACCTCTCCATTCTCACATGTTTGTTGTTATTTTGTTTTGTTTGGGTTTTGTTTTGTGGGGATTGATTTATTGGCTGTTTTATTGTTGTTGTTGCTTGCTTTCCCCATGTGCCGCTAAAAGATGGAGCAAAGCATTACACCCCCCCCCCCCCCCCCCCCCCACAAGCAGAATTAGAAAAAGCACTCTCATGGATGTAAGAATAATCACTGTATCTTATTCCATGCTTTCACAGCCTAGATTTTAACAAGTGTATTTACACCATAAATAGATAAATAGATAAACAGATAGATAGATAAAGAACAACAATAACAGAAAACCAACATTAATTGGTTATGTTGTGTTTCTGTTCATTCTTTCCAGCCATACCATCTGAAAACCAAAATCATCATCTAGGTTCCTCAGACATCTTCTCAGACATCCTAGTTTCCAGTCTGAATAAGCTGTTTGTCTAGATGGAAGGGTGGCGCCCCAGAAGTTAACATTACATTCTTCATATTTCTTGAAGTAGAACTTTTCTTCTCACTTTTAATGAGTTTGTTATTTGTAAGTTGATCTATAATGAAATAAAAAATGGAAAACAAAACGAGCCTTATATGCTCTTCTTCACATCTTTTTACAAAATATCAAGAATTACACACTTACATTTTAAAAGTTGAAGACAGTGAGAATCAAAACTATCTCCCAGTCAAGCAGATCTGAAAATACTACTGTTTGTTTTTATTCTCCAAGCAAAACAACATTACAGTAGTACAATTGGATCAGATTGAGTTTTGGTTGTGAAGTACTTCACTGCAAAACTGACCGCTTGAGAGGAGGAGACTAAGTCGAAGTTGAGATGTACACAGTTTCACTCACACATCAAATACAAAAAAAAGGTTAGAATGAATCACTATTCCCTGGAAGTGGTAGACTGACACATAAGTTCATTTATTTTTTTTTATTAAGGTTTTCTGTCTTTCATCATACAATCTATTATCAAAAGTGTATTCTTAAGCTGAGGTTTTTTATCAGACATCATGCAATCTTCCTTTACCTTTTCCCCCTAAACCTCACTGTATGATATTGTAGTACACCCTTGGTTCGACCACTCTAGTGAAATGGAGTCAGCAAATTCACACCTCAAGTTTAATGATAGGACCAGTGCACCACTTTTAAACAAAATATAAGTAAATGAGATCAGTGTGGAACTCTACAGTGATTTTTAATATGTCTGAAATAAAGAAAATTGAGTCCCACCACAAAAGCCGAATTTAGAACACTTAGGAAAGCGTAGTGGGTATTTTACCAGGCTATATCTATAGCGAATATTACTGTTTGTTTGTTTGTTTTTTTATGGAGCTTCTTAAAAAATGACATGATTTTTCAGTGAATGTGGTGACTTTTCTATAACTACTACTTAATTTCAGCTGCTATACAAAAGAAAGCAAGAGGAGAAAAGAGGGAAAGTCTATTCTCTTTGTATGGTTTCCCCAAAGGAAAGTTACTAAAACACAGCCAGTTTTACCAGGAAAATTGTTCAGAACCTTTCCATATGCCCAGGGTCATGTTATCCAAAATCAATGTTCTAAATTCACGTTGAAATAAGAAAATTAGTGAAATAAGAAATTCCAGTTTACAGACAGCTGTAGATATGATTTGGGGAATTTTTACTTAGACTTCTTAAAGGTTTTTTAAACATATCCAGCTGGTGATCATAACAGAACAGTTAAATGCTGACATGCTAATAGCAGTGGATTTTTTGACTGTATCTAACAGTAGGAGAAAATGTAGGAGAAAATGATGTGGTTTTTGTTCCAACTGCAGCATTTCTGCACATCTTTCCAGGAAAATTATTTTAACAGTCAGACAACCATAAACTGCAATAAATTTTAAAAGATGAGAAGAGGGAGGTGAACAGTGAACACCATGAAAAACTGCTCTCTCAAAGAGCAGCAATGGGTGTGTTCTGGGAAAGCAGATTTAAGAGAGGGAAAAGCTGCTGCACAACACAGCTGGGAGAGAGGAGTTTGAAATGGGAGAGAAGCAGCCCTGCAAGCATGCAGGTCAGTGAAGAAGGGCTTGAAGCACTCCAGACACAAAGCAGAAGCTCCCTGCAGCCCAGGAGAGGCCCATGGAGGATCAGGTGCCTCTGCAGCCCATGGGCACTATGTGGAGCAGATCTCTTCATGCAGCCCGTGGGAAGACCACATCAAATCATTTCAGGGAGGACAGCATCCAGTGGGAAGGACCCTACTGGCACAAACAATGACCATGATGAAGTGGTAGAGATGAAGTGTCACAGGCTGACTGGATACCCCATCCCTCAGTGTCATGTGCCACTCATGGGAAAAGACAGAACAGAGTAGATGGGAGGAATGTTCTTCTAGTTTAAGTTCTCAATGCTCTCATTTGTTAATAGACAATATATTTTATTACTTTCCCTACATCTATGCTGTTTTGCCCACGGTGGAAGTTCTTTTCTCAACCCTTGAGTCTTTTTCCCTTGTATTTTCTACCCCTCTTCCTTTAAGAAAGGGCACTGAGAAAGCAGAGTTGAGAGGGACCATGAGCATGAAACCCCACAGTCCTCCATAAATAAAAGCAATCAAAAACAAAACAAAACTCTTAACTCCTTCTTTATCACAAAAAGAGATTGATCCTATTTGGGAAACCCACAGAGATACCATGAAATGTCAATAGGTAGTATTCAGAGATTTTCTTGAATGATCTCCAAGGCAAGATATAACAATGTTCTGTAACTTATATCTAATGTAAAGCTCCACACTTCCTTGTCTACTTCAAACCCTCAGTTACTATCACAGAACATGACCATTTGCTCTTCAATCAACCATGTATTCCTTAGTGTGCCAGCAACCACAGAGGTTGCCTTGCGGCTGATTTTGACTCAGGAAAGCTTTGGGTGCAACTCTCTTCTGAAGAACTTGCTACTTTCTCTGGATTCTGCAGGCGCCAAACAGATAGGCACAGCTCTTTCTGTTGCAGAACAGATTCCACCACTTGAATTTGAGAAGAATTTCATGATTTTTCTGAAAACCAACATGAAATAAGCATCCAGAATTTCTACAGATCAGTGGCAAAACATTTCCCTATTTGTCCTCTACACACCTGCAACAATATGAAATCCACAACGTCATTATTCATCAGATGAACTGGATTTCTTTACTAAGACTCATTTTATAATTACTGCTCAGCATAGCTGAGGTAGCATCACACAAGGAAAGTACTGCAATGCTTGTGCTACTGTTTTCTTCTGTTAGAAAAGTAGTTAATTTGCTGGACGTGAAAGCAGACTGTTCTCTACTACCATTTCTGCATCTTAGAGCAGGCTGTCAAGGAAATTAGAGCTTTGTCTTTGTATATCAATGAGACAAAAATCAATTTTAGATAAATTAGATGAATAAGAGTGAAGCGCTGGTGTAAAAGACCATCAAACCTTATTAGGGTCTTGTCTAAATTTCTTACTCTGAGTGTGGTTCCTGCTGAGAAACAGCAACTCTGAAAAACACTCGTCATGCCACTTGTCAAACTCACTAGGGCTGCCATATTAACAATCAACACATCTTTTAAAGAAACAATGGTCCTCAGTAAGCAATTGAGTAAAGCTTGTGGAGCAATCTGAAGTTATAAAAAAAAAATGAAGTACAGGTGCCTCATGCTAAATTTCAACTCATCATTCTCTCACAAGTAGTTACAATACTTGGCAAAAATAGTCCATGGGTCATAGGGATAAACTGTGCCCTTTTCCTTAGATGTAAGGGAAAAATAAACAAAGAATCAAGCAAAAAAATAAACCCATAAAGATAGTTTATTGTTTTCTAATGGAAAATTCAGCAGCAAGACCACTCATGGATCTGTTTTGCAGATACCGTACAATCATGTCCCTCCTACTGTGTTCTGATAATTAGCCTTTAAATTTTCCACTCACTTTTCCTGGTAAAAAACATGTTAATTCATAGGCAAAACACAAGTGTCATGAAGAACTCACCAGTGCTGGTTATTAATGCACAACATACAGCAGCAACAGATATAACCTGAACTTAGCTATAACAATATAGCCTTAACCAGACATTCACACTGAAGATTATTTTGTCTAGAAATAGCTTACCTTTATTTGCAGAAGTTTCTCACTCAGCTTTTTATTAGCAAACTTCTTCACAGTATTTGAAGGCAAGTAACCATATCTTTTTTTTCTTTGAAAAAACAAAGGTCAGTCCTTACTCCCACAGGACCAGCAGAAGAAGGAAAGCCCTTCCCTGTGCTTAGTTTTATTTAATAGGCTAATGATTTCAGCATTTGGATGTAACATACTCAGTCCACAGGGAGTAACGATATTTCAAACCATTCTGGTTCAAACTTCAAAGCTCCTGCTTTTTATGATCTGCAGAACACAAGCCTGAACTGACATTCTGAATTGATAGTGTGATACAATGGATGCCATTTTGAAAGTCAGTAGATATAATAAACATTCAGGAACCAGTGACCAAATGAGATTTTAATCAAACTTTTCAAGTTTTTGGTACTAAAACAATCATCTTTCAATTAATGTGAGCTGCATAATGAGTGTCTTCTTTATTCTTTTTTTGAAGGGGGAAGTTTAGAATGCAGCTAATAACATTAATCATAAAGTAATGAAGATAGATACAAAAAGATTAAAGAAAAATAGATGTATATGGATAAAATAAGAAAGGACATTGTCTTCATTTCTTCAGTTCACGTGTTCAGTTTAGGTTGAGGTTTTCATATTTTAGACCAACCCAGGTAGGTATTCAAAACACATTATACAAAGGGCCCTGAATAAGTCTATCACAATAATTTTCTAAGTCATAATTATGATCCTTCTTTCTTGGAAAGAAAAAAAAAAAAAACAGATAAGTTTTCAATAGCCTATGAATAGCCTCAACTATACCACAAGCTGTTATACCGTGTAAGCTATGAGTGTACACTCACCAGAGACTGAAATAGGCCAAAGAACAATTACAAAATGCTGGCACATCTGTTCAGTGGAAGCTGTCAAGTATACCCATAAAAATCATCATCAGCAGCAGAAATGTACAAAGTCCTCATATGAATTTCTAGTAACCAAAATAAGGTCACAATTACAAAAAAATAAAAAATAAAAAAATTAAAGCTTGTTTTCTTGTAGATATTCATGAGAGAATTACGAATTACTCACTTCAGCATCTTAAAATGTCTAAAATCAGCTTGGAGTTTTCGAGAACAGTACACTGTCTCCTTAAAAATTCTTTTTTGTTACTGTTATAGATACTTAAGCCAACAGAAAAATAGGTTATGTATTTGAGGTTATTTTGGTCTCCACATTCTTGTTTACAGCTTTGTTTTGTTTCAAATTCAGGTATATCTTGTTGCATAGATTACTGTGAATTTTATTGCAGAAGTCTGCATTTATATCCTCTAGTCAAAAGAGCTGTAATACAGTTCAGCAAATTGTTTTATTATCCTTCACTTCTGTCTGGAATGTATTATTATTTTCTTCAAAGATAAGAGAACATTCTGTTAATAAAGAACCACTAACAGAGTCATGAAGGCCCAAGAAGATCATCTGCATTTCACAATATTTTCATTTCTCCCTTCATCTTGTGGAAAAATAACAGCTTTACATAGCTTTACCGCACTTTGTCTACAACACATGCCACATTCTTCACAAAAGAGAGAGAGGAAAAAAAACTTACCTCACTTTTTGTGGCATGGTGCAGCCAGCCCCTGACTGTGACTAATGAGGCAAGGCACTTGAGGGCCATGTGCTCCGGAAGAGGGAGAAGGGCAGGGAGATAGCAGATGGTTTTTTGTTTGTTTGTTTGTTTTTTAAAAAAGGCAATGATTTGAGGAGGAATAGTAATTTACTAAACTCAACAAATTCTCCAGTCTTTATTGGTGAGGGTTATTTCTGCCTCCAACACAGACAATTCCTGAGAGCCCCCAGTCATTCCAGGAATATAAATCAATTCTGTTCTTTATAACTCGAGGGCATCAGAGTGCACTGGACACCAGTGTCCAGCAGTGCCTTATATCCCTGTGGTTCTGACATACCAGGACACTGAATCCACACACACTCTAGTATCCCTTTCTCCCCTGACTGAGGACAGGGCCCCTCTATTGGTTACCTGCAGTAATGGGAGCAATTCTGATGTTGTTCTGTTTTGTAATTCCCTCACCTGTGCTCATAGTGCAGGAGTGGGTTGGTGGTGCCTCTTTTCATGTCCTCTCCATGCTCATGCAAGCATCTCCACAAGGCAACACACAACATAGATTTACTGCTGTCATTTGCCTGAGCAGGGAGGAGTTTGCCTTTGATAGCTGAGACTTTAATCAGTTTAATCAGCTCCTTCAGCAGACTCTTTTGATCATCCTGGTTTTTATCGGGTGTTTCTGATACTGCCACAGGTTCATCATGATTAATCAATAGGGACAATTCCTCCAGCATGCCATCCTGTTTCTTATTAATTTTATCTATCCTCTTATCCACTTTATCTAGTCTTTCTGTTACTTGAGAAATGACTGAAATTGAAACATGGAATAGGGGCAGTTTTTGGTCAAGTGTAAGAATCAGTTCAAAAACTGGGAGTCTCCTGTTTAGGTCCTTGTATCTATCGAATATTACTACTAGTGTACTGGTGTACCTTTCCAGTGCTGTTCTTGTGAGTTTCTACCATATATCAGGTGCACTCCTCACTATTTCAGGATCATGGTCCTGGCATAGATGATTAGGAATAAATGTGGAATCATAAGCATTCTCACCATGGCTGTTTCTCTCAAATACTGGATGCCTTTCTCAACAGTATTCCACTTTCTCATATGAGGTTCCAGATCATCTTTGAAGGGTTGTCTTTCCTTCACAGCTAATAACGTTCATTCCCAGAGGGTGGGGACACCATTCAGACATCTACTAATCCGTCTGTCAAAAGCTGAGTCTCAGGTGATGTTTCTTAGTTGACAAGCTCTGTTGCCATCTAGGCACATGCTGCTGGCCCCATTGTCCCAACACCAAAGCAACCAGGTGACAATAGTTTCATTTGGGTGCCATATAAACTCCTTTATTGAGCCTTGGATTCAGTCATTTTCAGAGGCTGGCAAACAGTGGTAACAGTGACTTCCTTCTCCTCACTCTCTTTTCCACATTTCTTACTTTTCTCAGTTGCCTTTCCCAGTGATGGTGGTTTTGGTGAGGGCCCCTCAGCTGGATCTTCCTCTACTTTCTCTGCTACTTCTTCTTTCTGTTCTAGACATGAGAACACCTATTTCCATTTCTGCCCTTCCAGGGGCAACTGACAGTGATACTGATGCTTCCTGTGATCGATCAGGTTTGACATTGGTGACAATCTCCTTTGGTTTGGATCTCAATTGGGAAACTCTCTCTCCAGAAGAATATTATATAAAGCTCGGTAAGCACAAGCCGAACCCCAGAGAAGCCATTCTTCCTCATATGTTTCTGGGCCACACCATCCCTTACTCAAATACTCAGTTTCTCAGGATCACAGGTGTTCAAGAGTAAAATCCCATGACCCACACTTCTAATCTCTTTATTAAACCTCCCTGTATTCACTGCCACTCAACATTATCTGGTTTGGGGAAAAGCTTCCTCCACATAATTTAAAATACTATTGCAGAAGATACATTCAGAGAGACTGATAACACAGTCCCTAAGCCAGCATCCCAAACATGCATAAGGAACTGAGAAGAGTACCTGGAAACCAGTCCAAATATCATATTGTCTGTTAAATTAGCAGGTATAGGTACCAGGCAGGTATCTCCATCAGTGCCCTTAGTTGGTTATATATATATATATATATAACTCCAACACTGTACATGATGAACTGTATGGGAGCTGCTGAATCACAGCCTGAACCTTTGATTAGTTATCTGAGGCAAGCAGTATGTCAGCCCTGGGAGCACAGGTGAAAGCAGTTCACCTGTGCTGCAGGAAGGGGTGGAGCCAGGCTCCACCTCTCCAGACCCATTTAAGTGCTGACTGCCAGGGAGGAAGGATCTCTTCTGAGAGATCCACTCCTTTGGAGACCTTTACTGCGAGCCCTCTGCACGGGTAAGCATTCCACCTATTTTCTCTTTGTCTTTGTTACCCTTGTGACTAACTCTTTATTGGTTTATTTTTGATTATACATCTATTTGACTGTACTTTTCAATTATATTATTTTTTCCTTGATTGTACATGAACTTAAAAAGAAAACTAATATGTTCCAAGGAACAAAATGGTCCTTAATCCTCTATACAATGTTCTCAAAATGACGTAGAGATTCATATCTGCCTGCATTGTCCACCAATTGTTGTCACAGAGTTACCTCTAGATTTGAGTCTGTGACAGGGGCACGAGCCCAGAAGGAGACAAAAGACAAAAGAGAGAGAAAAAACTACCCCACCTCTTACAGTGCACTACAGCCCCAGCCTGTAACTAATGAGGCAAGGCACTTGCGGGCTATGTGATCCAAGTGAGAGGGAGAGGGGGAAGGGTAAGGAAATAGCAGATGAGTCCAAAACAAAAACAACCAACAGCAGTGATCTGAGGAGGTAATTTACTAAATCCAACAAAATCAAACAAAATGAGAGAGAAGAGTGTCCAAATAGGAGGTTTTATGCTAGTAGACTGCAAGGGAAGCACGTGCTTTTCTTCATGGCAAACCAAGACAATCAACGAGAGGGAGAGTGCCTAGAGTCCTGCCAAGAGCTTCACCTTTCTTCATCTGCTCGCCAAGTCCTCCAGAAATGCTGTTCCTCTCCTCCAGTCTGAGAACCCGAAATGGCCAAAAAAGGAAGTCCATGGAACCAGAACGTTAACTCTTAAACTCCCACCTGTGTGTATCCCATCCCACTCAGTACGTTTTAAGGGAGGCGAATCTTCTGTCTCCTGAGTCATGCCCCCCGGGGTCAGCAAGTGGTCGTTACTGTGATGGAGTCATTCAAGACTGGGAGAAATTATACACATGAAAGAAATGCTTTCAGATGTAAAACTGTCAACCAAGTGATGTTGATTGCCTCATGTTGATTTGAGACACTCCATACCAGTCTCAGATAATCTGCTGTCAGTACTTTGCCTAACATAGACAAGGATACTAATGGCTTTCAACACAACTAAAGCAAATTGCTAGTTCATGTTCAAATTTTTACCCACCAGGTCCTTTTCTTCAAGAGAAATTCTTTCCGGATGGCTAGTCATAACATACACTTAAGCCTGGTACAACTCTTCCCAGGTAAAGAAATTTGTACTTCTCCTTGCTGGATTCCATGAAGTTTCCATCATCTGAATTCAAGACAGCAATCAAGAAGTTGGAACAGCTTTGTTCACACTAGGAAAAGATATCAAATTAAGCATTAGAAAAGAAAACTCAAGAATGAAATTTAAGAATAACAATCCTACTAAAAGTGATAGATTCTTCTACAAGCTGTACTTCACATACCCTCTGCATTGTTAAAAAAATTGCATCTGCATAATCTATTCTTAAATAAACCACAAAGACAGCTGTGCAAGTGCTTTAGCACAGCAATGGTTGCACAGATCTAAGGCATCATTTTCCACTTCAGGTTGATCAGGATTATCCACCACCCATTATATTCCTAGCCTGCTTCTGATCTTCTTCCAATAACTTCTGGTATAACAAAAAAAAATCTTTTGCTTCATGCAAAAGCTAAGTAGGTATTAAAAAAGACGACTACAAATCTAGCCTTCCAAACTGAGTCTTGCAGAGGCTAAGTTTATTTTCTCTGTAATCATTCAGTAGATTGAGAAACAGAGTCTAAACAAACAAAAACAAAACAATCAAACAAGCAAAAACAAAACAACCAAAAACAAAACAAAAAAAAAGAAAACACAACCTGATAAATAGAGATCTATATCCTCAAAACTAAAAAAGGGCAAAATTTTAAGGTGGTTACACTCTTAACCCAAGGCCCTCTCCCAAATCAAATTGATATTGGACTTCTATTGATGTTAAAACATTTTGATGCACAAGAACCCTCTTTTGTGTGTAAAGACTGCATGAATTTTCTTGATGCTAACTCAACATCATTTCTATTAATTTTTCATTTCTCATCATTTTAGGCTAACAGACAATAAAGATATAGGATTCTTAACCAGTAGAAAGAGGATTAGAGAAAGAAAGAGTTTATTTAACAGAATTGTAATGTGACCAAGAGGCTGAACAGATATCTTAAGAAAACTTAAGCTTATTTTTCTACAAAAACAGAAATAGCAAGTATTTCCTGATATTTTGACAATTTAGACACCCATGGCAATGGATGACAAAGATGTTTTTTGTTTGTTCTGTTTTGTTTCTTTATGAGACAATCCTGAATTTCAGAACCACAACTGTTTGTTTTAGATTTCATTCTTCCTCAGTATGCATGTGTTCTATATAGCATACAGGGCTTGAATTAGAAATCAAAATAAACTACAGGCGTAGCTTATGCTGTGGGTTCAAAAGGGTAAGGTCTTAGTGTGTTTTCACTTGGCAGTCATGCTGTGTTAAACAACAACACAGTGGGAAAATGTCTGCATATAACAATTACTGACTTTGATTGCTGTGAGCATACACTTTCCATTCAAGCACTGTTACATGAATAGTACTATTAAAGTACAAAAAGCGAGAAAGAAATCAAATAGATTCAAATGTTACAAAATATCGTACACCAGATTTGACATCCACTGACCATGAAAATAGTTGATGCTACAATGAGATATCCATGCAAGTCAGATGTAGTCATGCATAGTCTTCACACTATCTAGGTAGAGTGCAGAAAGAAGGATCCAGCCCCTGTAAATAAGTATCTACTTTCATGCAATCTCTTTCTACAGAATACGCAGGTGTGATGTGAGAAAATGATTGCCACCACTAACAGCTTCATAGGTGTTCATTCAGTCAGGAGAAGCCATCTTAATTACTTGCATTTGCCAGAAAAAAAAACAATGACTGTATCAACTGGGAGGTATTTATTTTTCCTGCAGTCAATTACTATAGCACAGAAACACTAAACACAGAATTTTGCTTAGTGTTCACAAAGATACTTCAATAAATTATATTTAAATACACTGAAAAATTCTACAGGAATACATTACTGTGTACTTCAAAATCTAATAAGACAATTTCTTCCCTATATATTTTTTTTAGCTATCTTTAATATACTTTAATGGGAACTAGAAAAAAATGTATATCTTACTCCCTCTGATTGTAACCAAGAGAGAATTTGAAGACAATCTTTCCATTATGTGGATAATGCAGTACCTACCAAAGAAAAATATACAGGCCTTCAAGGAACCAAATTGCTTTTGGCCACATCAAGAGATTCTGGACAGCTTGAAAAAAAAAAATTCTCTGTAAATATTGATTTTTTTTCTTAAAAGTTTGCTACTAACAACATTTGTCTTTAAAATCTCAGACAAAAGTCCTGGCATCCACAAATAAAAACTTAAGTATTAAATTAAAAGCAAACATACAAACAAACAAAACAAACAACAAAAAAAACGTTCTTCCTTGCATAAAATATTTCTGCATAGCAAGGTAAGTTAACTTCATATCTACATTTTAACTAATTTACTTATTTTTGAATAATGGAATTAAGAAATTCTTGGAGCATGACAGCATAAAACCCCAAGAGAGAACATTTCAAGAAGAATTTAACAACATGCACAGATACTGTCAAATAAAGTCAAACCAAAAACAATGCCTACAAGAAAGATCCTCTTCCACTGGGTAATAAAGGCATCTGTCGAAACTGTGATCAAGATTGGATGTGTGTTCACATACAGAACAAAAGCCCATAGGCACAAGGGATGACAAGAGAAACACCTTTCTTTGGAATAAATTATTCAGTGTGTACAGCAGTGCTAACAGACTGAAAAGAGAAAATACAACACTCTCAGTGCAAATTTGTCTGAGATGTAATTTTGTTACTCTTTCTGTAATACATATACAGTAAAGGACAAATATGGAAAATCTTATTCTGTCTCCCCTCTCAGCATCTATGATCACCTTTACCAAATTTCTTCTTTGAAGCTAGTTGTTAGATTTCTTCTTTGACGCTAGTAGTTATGTTATATGTAGGAAAATTACAGATACCTAAAGCTGGAAGAGATTTTCAATACAACTCTCCTATGTTGTTCAGTGGTTGCAAAATGTAAGAAAGACAGAAAGTAGCTACATAAAGTTTTCTTAAGATAAATATATTCACACAACTCATGTTTTGGTTTTGTTTTTTCTAGGTTTCACTTATGAGTTATCGTTCTAACACTTTCCTATTTTCTCCAGACTCTTTTTCATTTCCTTTTATACAAAATAATCTAGTATCCTACAGAAATAGGAAGGGCAAACTTCTTCCTGATTATGCATAGTTTTTCTTCAATGCTCATAACTGTCTGTTGCTTTAGCTCTGATTTCTACTCAACACGTAATGTGCAAATATGGTATTTCTTTCAGATACATGAGAAGTTGTGTTACTGCCACTTGAAGATTAGCCTGTATTTATTTGTCCTTCCCAGGATTTTCTGAGAAGAAATTGCTTTCTCTCACCATCATCTCCTGCTTTTTTCAACACATCTTGATATGTGGTCATTATTACACTAAAGATATATATCTCTGACAGTAACAATGATTTGACAAGCATCTGAAAATCTTCATGGCTCACTCTGGATCATGTGATGCATGACTAATATCAGATTTCATCTTGCATGCATAAAAATTACTGAAAGAAGAAAATCATACTTAGTACAATATTAGATAGTTGATGAAGTTCATTTTGTCACTATCATTTTCAATAAATCTCTCAAGACTTCTTTGTTATTTGCTGTTGTTCTAGTCATTTCAGCCATTTCTGTGTTGCTCTTTATTATATGTGGCTTGCCTGGAAGGAAAACTCACTTAATATTGGTTGAGATTACTTACAATGTCTTCTTTTGAACTGACTTTCACTCTTATCTTTATCTTTTCTATTAAACTATTGGTACTGGGAACCTTTCTTATTGAAGGATTGAAGAGGCAGTGTATAGAGCAAACAAAGGCAATGACAGAGCCTTTATTCGAGAAATAGGTGCTATAGGAAAAGATATTCAAGAGGAATTAACTCACCTCTCCCAGTAACAGTTTGGAGAAAAGGAGAGCTGAGGAATGTTCATACCGTAGTGCCGCAGCTGAGAAGGGCGGGGGGTAAGGTGGACCCACACAGACTCAGATGGCACCAGAAGAATTGTGGAGGCAGAAGAAGTGGCTCTAAACCCCCTGTGCCCGCTTCAGGCACTCACGTAGTTCACCCATTGGTTCAGGCTGTGACCTTGGAATTCCACCCCTTCACAGCATGAACCAATGACTGAGCAAATGTACATCACAGCGCATGTACAACACCAACCATAATGTAGAATGCTAAGACAATAAAGGCAATTATTGACAGTCTTTTCCATGGTTCTATTGGGCCAGTACTTGATGTTCTTTCTCAAGGCATACCTTCTTCAAGTACCAGTAGCAGTTCTGATTCATGCTTGCCAGTTCCCAAAAGTTCAGCAGTGCATCACAGGGTGTCACAATGTTTCCTCATGGAAACTGGAGCATGCTGGAGTGATGCTGCTCCTGCTGTCTCTCCTGTGAACTTATAACCTCAAGGGGAGTAAAACAGATATTTAATGTATACAAAGAGAAAGCCTGCCCTCTGTCATAGGATACAGGCTGTGTTTAGGTCTTGAGTCAACACTTGCGCTTGTATCAGGTTTTGGTCTTGAGTACCGCACCCTTTGGCCTCATATCTGTGGCTGAATCACTATGTCAGGTACCAAAGAGGGGGTTCTAATTTGCCACATGGACATGATGAATGTTCCCTTTGCAATGAAAACAGAGGTGTCAACTACTACCTCTGCTGGCCATATGCTGATTGGCAGAGGGTTTACTGATCCCCCATCCTCTAACAATCTTCCCCAAGGTGCAAGGAGACCACACCATTCTGGTCCTGCTTGCACCTTCCAAGGCCATTTTACCTTGTGCCTCTGAGCTCTGGGTGCCGACTTGTGGCTTGAGCGAGGAGTCCTTGCCTGTAATTTGTATCCTAAGCAGGGAGGCCCAAGTTATTTGCAACATTCTTAAACCACTGGGTCTGCCATCTCTTGGTCTCTCATTCACGTCTCACAGGGTTTTGTAAAGTCTCTTGGTCCACAGCAGGGACTGTGAATCTGCCCTCAGAACAGCCTTCAGGATCCCATTATATCTTTCTATTAGGCCTGCTTCCAGGCCTAATAAAGGCCTGGGAATATGAAATTATAGGGCAGGTGAAACCGCCATCTGATGTTGTCTTCAGCCCACTTCTGCACAGTTGCACCTGTGAAATATGTACCTTGGCCAATTTCAATGACCTCAGGAGTCCTGCATGATGCCATTAACCTAGTAAAACTTTGATGTCATAGGCTTAGTTTGCCTTCACTGCAGGATAAGCTTGCATCAATCCACTCGCTGTATCAACACAAGTTAGGGCATATCTGCCTCCCTCAGATCAAGGAAGGGGACTTATATAATGGATCTGCCATCGCTGTAATGGGTTATGTCCCCCAGCAAGATGGGCTGTAGTTTCCAGCGGAGGTCTTGGTCTCATTCATGAGCAAGCATTACAGACCTGAAAATATCTGGTAACTCTGGTAACCACTGGGTGACTTGAAACATATGCAGTACCCCATGCTACTGCCCGAAACACCATATTAGGTCTTGAGAGGCAAATCCTGTGGCAACATGGCTCCCCGGAAACAATTGAGTCCAATAATGGGACTCATTTCAAAAATTCACTTGTGGATACTTGGGCCAGAGAACATGGCATCAAGTGGATTTATCATATCCCTTATCATGCACCAACCTCTGGTAAGATCAAATGTTACAACGGGTTGTTAAAAACCATGTTAAAAGCAATGGGTGGTGGAACATTTAAGCACTGGGAAAAGTATTTGGCAGAAGCCACCTGGCTGGTCAACACCAGAGGATCAGTCAGTTGAGATGGTCCTACTCAATCCAGCTCCCTGCATATTATAGAGGGAGATAAGGTCCCTGTGGTACATATAAAAAGCATGTTGGGAAAAGCAGTTTGGGTCCTTCTGGCTTCTGGGAAGGGCAAGCCTCTCCGTGGAACTGTTTTTGCACAAAGACCTGGATCCACCTGGTGGGTGATGGAGAAAAGTGGGACATCCAGTGTGTACCACAGGGAAAGTTGATGCTGGGGGAACACATTTAGTGATTCCATGTAGATATATGTAATGCAGGTTAATTACTATTCATATATATATATATATATGTTAAGCATGATGTGGTGATGTGGAATAAGGGGTGGAATGTCTTGGTTTTGTGATTTTTTTTGTTGTCAGTATTCCACATCAGAACATCATGTGGACCATGTGGGAGTTAATGAGTTCACACTGTTGTTCCACTTACTATTGTGGTCTCTTTGAGCATCCTGATGGGAGGGGAGGGGGCGTGATCTCCGGAGGAGCTGGTGGGAAGAGGAAATGGGGTGGAGCTGCGGACAGGACCCGGAGCGACTCTCTCTCTCCATCTGGTCTGGTTCAGCTGTCTCAACTCGCTGCAGAAAAAGCATGTGTTTTCCCTCGCACTATCATGGTTTGATTCACATTTTTTGATGCTCTTGTCTCTCTCGTTTTGTTTGATTTAGTTAGATTCAGTAAATTACCCTTCCTCCTCAGATCACTGCTGTTGTGTTTTCTCTTTGTTAAAACTGTTGGCTAGATCTCTGTCCTCTCCTGGAGCGCACGTGGCATAGCGCCGGCTGGGTTGTGGCAAACCATTTGTATCTTTTTTTTCCTCTCTTCTTCCCGAGGCCTGTGCCCCTCTTAGACTTACATCTGAGGATAACCTGTGACAGGGTGCACTCGATACCATCATCTATTCTTGATGAAGATGTTGAGGAGCACCGGTCCCAAGACCAACCCCTGACAGACACCACTTGTGACTGGCCTCCACCCTGACACAGGACCATTAATCACAACCCTTTGGCTTCATCCAGCCAGTTAGTTTCTAATCCCCTGAACAGTCCATAAGGTGTAGATAGACAAGATGTAGATAGGCACCTAAAGGAGTTAGAAAGCAAAACAAGCGAATCACGAGATTCGTGAAATCTAGGAGAATCACCTACTGGCCATTTTAATAACTTATTAAAATAGTGTTGAACAAAAGGCAGTGATTGGCAAGGCTTTTGGAAAGGAGTACTCTCTGGAATATCCAATGTCCAGAATCTTATGCTCCACTTGTCCCAGTTTGGATCAGGATCTTGTAGAAATTCTCACATACTTGGACAATGCCTGAATTACACAATATAATTGAATTAGTGTTTCTGTATTTCTTCAGCTAAGGCCATTTCACTCTTCAAAAATAATGAGATATTCCCAGGATAAGTGTTAGGGAGAAGCAGAAGAAATAATCCATATTTACTACACTCACCTAGATAGATATAGAAATTCAGGTCCATTAAATATTAGTATGAAATAGAGTAACTTCTCAGGAGAGAAAACAGATAACATGAAGTACCTAGTAACTTTGCATAGGATTACATCTCTACTTCAGATTGGGCAATGAAGAAGTTTTAGAATGTACACCATTGAATATCAAAGTCAGCTGTGGCATGTGACAATTAATTTTGATGGAGAGGACCTTTATTTTTCAAATTTTGTATGAGCAACCCCAGCTCTAGGAGAGGGTTTACAGTCAAGGAGAATTAGATGTTTCTTTCTGGTTTAGGCTTGATCATCTAATTATCTGTGGAGAACAAGAGTTACAGTTTTATTGTCATTTTCTGCTGCTTGGTTCAGTTCTTTGCTGAGATTGCTAGATGCAGTGAATTCCCTACTTTTGTACCATGCTCTCTAGGTTTTGCTAGAGAAACCAGTTACTGTTCCAGTTAAGCCTGACATACAAAGACATACACAAGCTGCTGGTATAGTTTGCTGTACTGAAGAGTTGCTCTGTGACTGGGAACTGTATCTGAATTAGGAATAAGGAGATTCAAAGATCTTCACACCGGAATTGTAACACTTCAAATAATGCATTTCATTCCTGAACATTTTTCATTTAAAAATATTCGTATTTTTCTGCACAGTATTTAAGAGCTTGATCTAAAAGCCAAACAGGGAAGAGTAAATACCACAGCACACAGTACTCTTGTGTGATTCTGCCCAAATCAGGCAGTAGCATTCGGCTTTTCTATGATAGCTGTAATTAACCTTTGAAACAAATTTAATAAAGGGAATTTATACAACTTTTCATAAGCAAAATATTGTGCAACACTAGTGATTTGATGAGGAACACATTTAGAGTCTTAGTAACATCCTGCAGAAAAGTACATTTCAGTTTATATCTTGATGAGTTAGAAGTAGAAGTGATTGAATTTTAGATGAGGCTACTATCCAAATTGCTTAGTTAAAACTGCAAATTGTGGATTCAGGCATACACTTGCTTGCACATCAGAGTAAGAATTTCACAACAGTAAGCAATCAACTTTTTTGTTTAGATAACAGAAGTTTAGGTTCAGCTTGACTATAAAAACAGAGTGAGGAAGTACATGGAAATTCTTCATTCACAAATAGCATTCCATATGACAAATATGCAGCATGAGATAGATTATATACCAGTGATCTCATTCCACATAACATCTTAACAAATAAATATATATGTACGTTCCAAGAACAGAATCTATATCCCATTATGAAACTTTCAAATCTGTGAATTTTCTGACTTGAGACATTATTCTTGGGTGCAAACGCAGATTGCCTGTGTGAAAAGAAACTGCAGAAAGAGAATTTGACAGCCAGCTGTTGAGGTAGTAAGTCATATCTGCTAGAGCTGCACTCCAGGGTTTGGATGCTATTTCAGTGATGGACATTTGGCAAGTAAAAATATCTGAGGCAGGGTATTAGAACATGAAAAAACATGCAAATGGTTTAAATATCTCTGTTCAATTTCTTTCTGCAATGAATGCAAAATCCTCAAACATGAGACGAATCAACAGAAGTTCAGCTGTGAAACACCATTTCTCTGCATAACATAAAGAGTTCAGACTGCAAAGCACTAACACACTGCCAAAAACAACTGGTCATAAAAAGCAGGAAGTAAATTTTGTGCTCACATCCACCTGGCCTCTATCACTACCTGGCGGCAAAGAAGCATGAAGACAGAAAGACCAATAATAATTCAGGATATGAGATTTCAGGGGCTTGCTGGGAAAGCTCTTCTAAATGGGCGAGGTGAGGGAAATGAAGGAAAGGGGTGAAGATGGAGGGAAAAAGTTGAATCTTCCAGAACAGATCCAATTTACATTTCAGTTATTAGGGAATAAGTTAGGGGAAAAAAAAATAACATTGCACATTATCATAGCTGATTGCATGTACTGACTTTGGCGACAAACAATTCATTACATTAGGCCCCACAGAGCCAGCCTAGCTATGTGCATTGATACATAATCCTCTCTGAGTATTACTAAATAGAGTGAATGACACTTGTGTACTCAGTAAAAGGGTGAACGTGTGTCCATTAAGAGCATAATGAAAATTCCAGGTACAGTGGAATAATTGATATATATTTTCATTGTTTTTACCTATCCTGTAGGCAGGATATAAGTGGCAGTGATGGGTAAGGTAAAAAGAAACAATCCTACTATGCAAGATGTTTAAGTCACCCTTGGAATTGTTACATTTTGGCAAGCAAATATGAGAACAGAAAAACTTTTTACGTTTTGTTTAATATTCAAAATAAAAAGATTTGGAATATTTCTCAGGACTAGTTTTCTGTTTTCTGTTCTGTGAAAGGAACAGAGATATTCTGTCAAGACGTTTTCACAGCTATTTTAAATCAGGATATATTCTCCTCCCCACAACAAATTTTCCAATTCCCATCAAAGTCTTTTCTTTAAATCAACAGACAGGTTTGACAGAGTTGAAAGGCTATTGTAATCCCTAGCATAAACAGCTATTGCATCAGTACAATTGTCAGTGTTGACACCAGCACATCATTTGGAGGCCAAACTTCTCTCCAAGACTTGTTTTGACAAACCACACCAATAAAGAGTGGAATTGCTAGCTTGTCAAGACAGCTTGTTGCAGCAGCTAATAAACCAAGACTTGGTTCCCATAATAAGGGAAGTGTTAGGCAGCTAGTACTCCAACAGAGAAATTCTACATCAACTCCTGCTGATACGAGAAACCAGGCCCAGCACATTTTTGTCCTGTATGATCATTTAAACATAGCTACACAGATTACCAAATCAGAAGGGGAACAAATCAAGAAATGAGTTAATTTGATCTATTTTCCTATTTTGTTTTAAACAACAAACATTTATTTTTTATTTTTTTAAATATTGTTGCCAGAAGCATCAAGATGGTCAGAAGCAAAATGTAATGGCTGGCAATCAAGCACCTGCCCAGTGCTTGCATGGTGATTGCAGACCTCTAGCCAGGCATCTCTGTACTCCTCTGCCCATCTTCTGGCAACCAATTCTCCCACAACAGTACAACCTGGTTAGGTTGTTGTCATAATAACAAATGGGTCAGTACTGTTCAATACTTCCTTAACATGCCACCTAATAAATTATAAATTTAAACTTTCATAGCTGAAGTCTCTGCAGCATCTGATGTACAGACTCAGATGTGAATGACCCAAATCATTTATTAAAAGTTCTCACATCACTTATATACCTTCACAAGTTTTCTTTTTCTAGCTTTCTCATCCGCCCCTACAACTTTCTATCTACCTTTACATGTCAAGAGCATTCTACAAAACACTCTTCAACTGTTCATGCAGGCACTTATCCAATCAGAACTGTGAGATGTTCTTTCTTCTTCTAGAGGTGTCCTTGCTTCTCATGCTGTTTATCTTGCTTCACAGCTGCTGCTCTGAACAGTTTTTCTTGTATTCCCACAAGTGTTCATACCCAAAGAGTAATTATCATATTTTTAATGCAATGAATACATAACATGCTTTAACGAACTTCATGTTCAATAATTGTTTTGATTGTAGCATGTATTCTGATAATAAGAGAGCTGACCCCAGAATCAACTCACTTGAGTAGTCCCTTGGCAGTGCTACACCTTCTTTCATGTCTATGGGTTTCTCTGACAGGCTTCCTAACAGAACAGCAACACAGATTCTCATCTGTAGCACAGAAACATACATACGTATAATAACCTACACTGTGAAATATATATAATATGTTCCGCAGTACCCAAATTACACATGATGGCAGAATATTCCTCATGGACTGTAAATCTTCAGGACTGCTCAGGTTTAAATTTTGCACATGTAAATTCTTTGCTGAAATATAACCATAGTCAGAGATGGAGATCATTGGGATTAACTGCTTTTTTATGTGAAAAAACGTATTTTGCCAGTTGTAGATGAGAAATGAAAGGGAAATACCTCCCAGATCTAAGTTGGATTGAATGGTCATAGCAAGAGTATGTGAATCTATAACAGGCTGGTGGTCGCAGTGTTTACCTGGGGTTGGCAGTAAAGGGCGTGAATTCCTGGCCTAACATGGGCATTGTAGAATAAAACTTGGTTTTCTCACATGTTACATTTGTGTTTCATAGAATCCAGAATTTCATTTAGTTTTGCTTGGAAGAGACCTTTAATGTTGCAGAATGACTCAGGGAGCAGGCCATGGGTCCCTGAAAGTATTTTGGAAGCAGGGGCTCGGCAGCTCTGAGTACATAGCAATGGAATAATACCAGATGTGGTAAGCAACGAGCTGACCTTGAGCTAAGTAGCAAACAATTTAAGCGGAACTGTTTTTGGGTGGAATCAGAAAAACAAGGTGTACGCTTGGGCGGGGTGCACTATTGTCTAATTGCAAGGCTTTACCAATGAGAAAAGGACAAGTGGACAACGGGACATAAACAATTCATGTACTATATAACTGAGCTATCTGTGCAATAAAAGAAGTTTTTCACTCTCCTGGAATCGAGTCTGCATCCCAGCGCCGAGTAGCGATCGAGCATTTGGTGGAGGCTTCCCCCCCACACACTTTAAGATCATCTAATTCCAACCTGCTATAGGCAGGGAAACCTCCCTCTAGACCAGGTTACTCAAAATTCCATCCAGCCAGGTTTGAATGCTCCCAGGGAGGGAACATTCACAATTCCACTGGGCGACATGTTGTAGTGTTTTACTACCCTCACAGTAAAGAATTTCTTCTAATATTTAGTCTAAATCTACTCTCTTCCATTTTAAAACCACTTGTCCTCATTCTGTTGCTACATGCCCTTAGTTCCTCCCCCAGCTTTTGTGTAGGCCTTCCTCAAGTACTAGGATGCCACTATAAGGTGTACTTAGAGCTGCCTTCTCTCCAGATGATGATCCCCAGCTCTCTCAGCCTATCCTCATAGGGGAGGTGCTCTAGCCCTCTAATCATCTTTGTTTCCTCTAGATCTGCTCCAACAACTCCAAGTCCTTCTTGTGTTGGGGGCTCCAGAAGTGGACACAGTATTCCAGGTGTCTCATGAGAGCAGAGTAGAGGGACAGAATCATATCCCTTGACCTGCTGGCCACACTTTTCTTGATGCTGTTCAGGATGTGGTTGACCTTCTGAGCTGCAAGCAAATATTGCTGGCTCATGTTGAATCTTTCATCAAGCTATACATCGAAATCCTTCTCTTCAGGACTGTTCTCAAGATATTCTCTACCCAACCTGTATCTGTGCTTGAGATTGCCCCAAACCAGATGCAGGACCTTGCACTTGGCCTTGTTGAACTTCATGAAGTTGGCGTGGGCTCACCTGTCAAGCATGTCCAGGTCCCTCTGGATAGCACTCCTTCCCTCTTGCATGTCAATTGCACCACTCATCTTGGTGTTATCTGCAAACTTGCTGAGAGTGCACTCAATCCCTCTGTCCATGTCACCTACAAAGATGTTAAATGGCACCAGTCACAACAGCAATCCCTGAGGAATTCCTCTCATCACAAGTCTCCACTTGGACACTGAGCAGTTGACCACAAGTCTCTGAGTGCTACTACTCAGCCAATTCCTTATCCAGGGGGGAATCCATCTATCAAATCAATTTGTTTTCAACTTGACAACCAGGATATCGTGCGGGACAGTGTTGAATGTTTTGCACAAATTCAGGTAGATGATGTTAGTTGCTCTTCCATTATCCGCTAACACTGTAATTCCACCATAAAAGCCCATCAAGTTGGTCAGGCATTACTTGCCCTTGGTGAAGCCATGTTGGTTACCACCTATCACTTCAACTTTATTTTCCATGTGCATTAGCAGGTTCTTCAAGAGCATCTGTTTCATTATCTTACTAGGCACATAGGTGAAACTGACTGGCCTGTTGTTTCCTTGATCTTTTTTTCTCTTCTTGAAAATGGGGATTTTATTTTCCATTTTCTAGTCGGTGGGAACTCCACCAGACTGCCATGACATTTGGACTATAAGTTAAGAACTGTTGTTAGTTATTATTAACTGAACAACACAACATCTGGTGACTCATCACTACTGTCAGCACTTGACAACAACACATAGCAGGATCTAGGAGGAATAAACTTCTTTGCTTTGCTGTATTTATATTTATGTATTTATGTCTGTCTCTCCCCATTTTCTATCTTTTCTCTTAATGTTCTTCTATTATTTTATTCTTTGCAGTAGCCGTTGCCTGAAATTGTCTTGTCTGTAACACTTTCTAATAGTAATTACCCAGTTAGCCTGTTTTAGGTCCAAGTAGTAGTTAAGAAAGCTCTCAATAAATTGATTTGATTTCTCTGAGTCTTGGATGACTCCATCACAGTAGGGCAGGCGTGACTTGCTGACTAGGGCAGATGTGACTCAGGAAATAGAAGATCTCCTCCCTCAAAACCCACTGAAAGGGACAAGATAACCCCCCTTCTCTCCTGTCTATCTTTCCTAAAGAGTTTATACTCATCTATTCCTACAATCCTATAGGAGTGAGTTTATACTCACCTATTTCCTACAAAACAAAAGTTGTGAGAGTCATCCCATCATGTCTCAGTGATGCCAATGAAATCATAGCCCTGTAGGCACGCATAAACCTGCAACTATTCCTACTTGTTCCCCATGCTCCTTGCAGTGGTGTACAGGCACTTGAGTTGGGCTCCCACTGAGGCCAATTTACCAATGAGAGCTCTTTTATCCTGAAACTTAGGTGCTATCTTACAGACTTATGATTCTACTCCACAGGGCATCCATTACCATTCTCAGCCTCAAACTGCTTTGAGGATCCCCAACACCCAATAACTCTTGTTTAAAACCCTCCTGATTGATTTGGAAAGTTTGCTGCCAAAGATGCTCTTCTCCTTGTCTGACAGATGAACCCCATCCTTCTCCAGAAGACCAGATTTCTTAAAATTAATTCCATGACATAAGTAGCCAAAGCCCTGTTCACAATGCCACTCCCTTAGCCATTTACTGATTTTCTTAAATCTGTCAGTCCTTTCTCTCCTGTAACTCCTCTAACCTGGAGGACTAATGAGAAAACTACCTGTGCTTCCAAAGTTCTTCATTGCTGCTCCCAGCTCCTTGTAGTCCCTCCCCTATTCCTCACACTGCTGACAGCTGTGTCACTGGCTCTTACATGAACAGCAGCAGAGGGCAGTAGTCTGTGGGACAAGGTATGGCAGCTTCTCCCTCACATCCTTGATGCATGCCCCTGGCAAGCAGCAGACTTCCGTAGATATTGGGTGAGGGTGACAAAGGGTGCCTCTGTACCTCTCAGAAGGGAATCATCCACAACTATCACCTGTCACTTTTTCTTAGTTGCAGTAGTTGCTATGCAACATGGAGCATCTCTGGCTGCCTTATGCAGTTCAGGTGACTTATCTGTTTTGTTTCTTTTTCGTTCTCCGCCTGGAGGTCCGTGAAGCAGGTATGCAGAAGCACATCAGACTATGAGGAAGGCTTTTTCCTCTTGTTAGTCTTTCTCATGGCAATTTGACGTTTCTCATCGCTGTTTGTTTCTCCTCTAACTGAATACGCTGGTGGGGGAGTACAGGGCTGTTTGGCACCAGACTGTGGATTCAATGCAGACTGCATGTGACTCTATCTCTGCCTCCCTGATATTATTTTTATACTTTCAACTGTGTCTTTCACGTCAGTCAATTGTCACATGAGGTACTCCACATGGGCACAGCTTACACATGCGAGATTGTCATTCACTTCTGCTCTGGTAGGAAGGTCCAAGCACATCCCACAGTCTCCACAGATGCATCTTTCTTTTGAAGATCTGTCTGTGTAAAGGCACTGGTTGTGACTGGGGTAGATGGTGCATACCCACTTGCCAGAGCTGTAGCCTTAGCTCAGCACTGATTGCTTACCATTCTGTTTTGAGGGTCACATGGAATGAGTGTCCCTTGCCTCTGAAGCTGGCAAAATCTTAGTGCCCTGCTATATGAGCTACTGCTCCAGCTGTTACAGCACACAGTGGATTTACAGGTGACACCCACTTTCTGTTTGCCCACCCTGTACTTGGTGGGCAGGGATTAGTCACTGTTCTTCCTGAGGCATCTTTTAGGGGCATAGGTGTGGCCTCTACTGCCCATGGCCCATGCCATGTCAGCCTCTCTTGTGAGAGCTGCCACTGCTGGATAGTCTCTCTGCTGTCTCAATGTTTCCCTGACAAAGGAAGACCCAGAACCCTCATACCTTGTGATCGGTTGCTCCTGTTATGGCTTGGCCTGCTCTGGAGCAGTTGTTCTTAATGAGCAGAAATCTTTCTTTTCATTGCTGTTGTTTTGTGGGTTTTATTTTTGAAAATAAAAAGAACTGTTTGAAAAAAAAAAATACTGTTTTACAACTAATGTTTTATCTCAGTATAAAATGTCTAACAGCTCAGATTTCAAGACTTCTATGGAGTAGGAGAGAAAAAAAATTTACTTTCTAGCTTCTGCAGAAGATGATAAACATTCTGTGGGGAAGAAGGAAAGTGCTTTGTTCTTAAAGCAAAAAAATAGTTCAGCATGGTTTGTAGTATAGGTTTATACCATTTGTCTTTATTGTTTCATATGGAGTATAGAGCCACCAGTATTTATTGGCTTGAACTTTTTCTACACTGATGAGTTATCCTCTTCAATGCTCCATCCCAAACTGGATTGTATCAAATTTTTATTATTTCCTTTAGGCTGGCAAGTCTCCCAGGAGGAGATGTAGTTGTGGATTCAATAGAAATAAAATAATTCAAATTATTCAAGACAATCTTTCCCAATTTCTACCACTTTGGACTTCCAAAATGATTTTATATGCAGAAAGTAAATGCATTATTTGTATGTACATAACTTCAGCTTACTGCATAATTACCACCAATAAAATAATAAATAATAATAAATAATAAAATAAAATGTATGTAAATGCAAATGTTCAGGATACAATAAGTGATTTCATATATAAACATTTAGGTTGCATTAGCTCTGTGTTAGTTTTCTGTGCACTATCCCAGTTCCAGCTGTAGAATAAGCAGTTCTGACTCCACTCATCAGTAATAAGTATTGTGAGATGCAGCCACCAATTGTTCCACGAATGAAAGATAGGATCTCAATCTGTGAGTGTTCAGTATAGGAAATATTGCTTTTTAACTGGAGTGTGACAACATATTCTGCTATGCACTTTTCTGTTAAGAGTCAGCAAAGCGTAGGAAATAAGAAAAGGGTGTTGGGTATTAGCTAAAATCAGCGCTGATGGCTGGACACAGTGAGAAGAGACAGAAGAGGTGTAATCACCATCTGGTTAATGGAATTGTTCTATGTACAATAATATGAAGAAGTAGAAAACAGTATCCCAGTAAAATAGTTGAATGGCTTGTGTACTAAAGACTTGGCTAGCTACTCAGATATCTTGGTAGGCTAATAGCCAGGAGGAGTCAAGTCCCAAACAGAGATATTTGATCATTAACAGTCATGTATCAAATGATGGAAACAGATAAATAAATACACATTTGAAGAAAACTGGAAACTTTTAAATGGAAATTTGAAAGCCAAGGGAGAAAGTTTAGCAGGTGTCAAATAACCCAAAAGAAACATGAGGAGGAAATATGTCAATATGCTGGAACTGGCACTACTAATACAAGGATTAACCCAGAGAAGTTGTGGTTGTCCCATCACTGGGAACGTCCAGGACTGGTTGGATGGGGTCTGAGCATGCTGATCTACAGAAGAGTGCATGATTCTATCAATCTGTGACTCAACTTCTCGTGTTCCAGGATCTTTTAAAAAGGCTATGTCAGACCAGTTTCTAGAAAGACTATTCCAGCTGAAAAACTGAAAAGCATCAGTTTCCAAATCTCATGGTTAATTCTGGCTTCAGAAAGTACAGACTGGAGCAAGATAGTTACAATTCTCTCTTGACCGAATAGCTTTTTGAGGTCTTTTAAATGTGTAGTACCAGAATATGATGCTGAATGTGCATTTATTACACAACAAATTAAACAGCAGAATGTTTTACCAGAGACCTAACTGTTCAGGGAAGCCAGTCTGGATGTCACCACAATGTTGGAAGACAAAATTAAAATTAAACTATAGAGGATGGCCACTTAGACAGTGAAGAAATCATTTGGGTTCCCAGTCTCCAGTTGTTCCAGCGGCAAAAGAAGTAACAAGCTTAAATGCAAGATTCTTCTTTCCAAAGTAGACTCAACTCTTTTCCAAAGCCATGGCCCTAGAAAGAGCAGCATAAGCAAAATTGCAGTCTGGATGCTTGTCCTCTAGAGAAATAAGAATATCTCCCTCTAGATTTGTACGTGTTCTAAGCAAAAGAAAAATACCATCACATTCACTTAAAGCAGAATAGGAAAATGCAACACTTTTGCTGTCTCTCATAGCTAATGTAAATCCTTATTTCTCTGGAAATTGGATACAAAATAATACTCTCTGAGAAAGACTATAGATTGACTGCTGAGTGTGAGATTTATTAACAGGTGTAGTCTCTCTTGTTCAATAATAGGCATTTAAGAAGCACAACTGATACTCTTGCAAATGAGTATGTATGGTTCATTGGGCACCTTGGAAGACATTTTGTTTAAACCTGGAAAAATCTCTGAAATCTGTATCTCATACTTATTGTTAGTTCAATTACATCTTTCTCCAGTATACGTAAGGAACAAGAATGATTTTCTCTGCACTGTATCCTCATGCAGTCCTGTTAATGTTAGACAAAGGACAGCTTATAGAAAATTCTAATTTTGAAACCAGATGGAGAAAACATTTCATATGCATTTTGGTAGCTAGCTATATTATGATTTTATGAAAACATCCTCCTTAAGAACAACAATGAAATGAAAACATCCTCCTTAAGAAGAACAACAAATTTTATATGTATGATTAGAGACATGAGAAAATTTCCTTTCATTTTATTGTGCTTTCAGAGATCACAGAATAAGCAGAAAATCTCAAGGAGTAATTGGTTTTCCTAATCTTTGATAATGCTCAGGATGAATGAAGCAGTCTTAATGTAAGCAAAAGGAGTTATTTTTTAGCATCTCTTTTCCTAAAAGTTGGCACTAGTTTCTTACAAATACCATGTCCATACTACCAGAAAATGTGCCTTAAAGATTATGAATCATAATTTCTAGAATTGAAGTTCTGAATTCTGAATTCTTTTATCTCTGGACGTGCCTTAAGGAAAGAAAATAACATTTTCCTCTTTAAAAAAAAGAAAGAAGAAGATCAAGAGACCAAGAAATTTACGTACATCACAGGTATCAAAATACCACGGATTTCAGTGAAATCTCACAAGAAATGAACAGGGGGACTGCAGTACTTTATAAAGCTAGTTTCCTATAGAAATGTCAAAATACAGTATGCCATAGATATGGAATTAATTTTCACTCCAGCTGCCAAAAGTATCTAAATCAAGACCAGAACCAAAGCACTTATTACTTATACAGTGTAAAATCAGAAGATTAGTATTTGAAGTTACCAGTGAAAAACAAAATACACTAATGTGCACAAAGATATTTACTATTTTGTTTTAAGATTAATTTCACTTTCCACCATTTTTAGAACATTTATTGCATTGGAGTTAACAATATAACTACATACTAATAGTATAACAAATAACAATATAAAACTTAAAACCTTCCATCTGGAACAGTTAGCAGTGTACACTGACAGATGAGTCCTGAAACATTCATACTTTCCTCCAAGTTAACGACTCTGAGAGATTAAGATTTTGATAAAATATTGTTTGTACAGAATTTACACTTAAGCAAGTAATTAGGCAAATAGTTGTGACCTCATAGCTGAAGTCTCAGCTATGGACATATGCTTGCATTATTCCAGTACAAAATCACCTTTGGATCACCTTTGGAAATCAAACCCTGAGGAGTACCAAATATTTAGTAAGGAGCAATTTAATTTGTTCCAGTGTTTCCCAATTACAGACTAAACTGAGATTATTAAAAGCACAGGATATCACCTCAGGTGCTCCCAAATAAATCAATGTCGTCTTCACCATTGACTTTCATGGAAAGGGTGTTTCTGGAAATTCGATTTCCCCAAGTAATAACCCTGAAATAATTGTAGGAAAGGTCTCTAGTCCTTGGGAAAGTAATAGCCCACAGAAACTATGTTACAAAGTAAAAAAAAAATCTTATTTTACAAGTAACAACTGTGAATTTCTTTCAATCATAAATTAAATGTAATTACTTTTGATTATTTATGTAAACTCAGCAAGTAAAATAGAAATGAAATTGAAAGCAATTAACAGAATCATATAATAGAACTACAGAATGGCTTAGGTTGGAAGGAACCCTCTAGTTCTAATCCCCTGCTGCGGGCAGGGTTGACAAACACTAAATCAAGCACTAGATTATGATGTCCAGGATACCATTCAGCTAGGCCTTGAACGCCTCCAGGGTGTGCTCACAACTTCTCTGCTCAGCCTGTTTTCAGTGTCTCACCACCCTTTTAGTGAAAATTTGCCATTTAACATTTAATCTAGATCTCCTCTCTTTTAGTTTAAAACTGTTCCCTCTTGTCTTATCAGTATAAGACCATGTAAAAAGTCAATCTCCTTTCTGACTATAAGCTCCTTTTATGTATTGAAAGGACACAGTGAGATCTCTCCCAACCCTTCTCTTCTTCAGATTGAACAAGTCCAGTTCCCTCTGTCTGCCTTCATTGGCAAGGTTCCAGCCCTTTGATAATCTTCATGGCCTTCCCTGAACCTGCTTCAACAGTCCCATGTCTTTCATATATTGGGGGCCATACATGGACACACTGCTCCAGATGAGGCTTCATGAGGACACCACACCTCTTTTGCTACAGACTGGGACACTGACTGCAAGCACACTGTTGGCGTACATGCAGCTCTTCACCTACTAAATTTTACTCCTCAAGGCTTCTTTCAATGAGTTCTTCTCAGACCCAGATATGCACATATCTGGGACTGTTGCAACCCAACTTCAGCACCTTGCACATGCCTTGTAGAAGCTCATTAGTTCTTGTGTGCCCACTTTCTGAGCCTGTCCAAGTCCCTTTGGATGGAATTCTTTCCATCTGCTGTATCAGCCTCACCATTCAGCTTGGTACCATCAGCAAGTTTGCTGACTGTATACTCAATCATACTGTCTACACAATTAATAAAGATGTTGAAGAGCACCAGTCCCAAGATGGACTCCTGGGAGATACTACTTGTCAACAGTGTCCACCAGGATATAATATAGCTGACTACCTCCAGCTATGATCATCAAACCAATTCTTTATCAGTTGTATATTTTTAGATTTCTGTAGATTTTAGATTTGTTAGATTTTTTCATATTGTTAAGATGTTGTATTGAGGGACTTGGTTTGGACCGGACTGGATGATCTTGTATGTCTTTTCCAACCTTGATGATTCTATGATATTCCACCCTTCAAATCCACATCTCTCCAATTCAGAGATAAGGATGTGGTGTGGGATCATATCAAATGCCTTGAATAAATCCACGAAGATGATACCAGTTGCTCTTCTTTTGTCCCCAGTGCTGTTACTCCATCATAGAAGATTCAGAATCCATCAGATTGGTCAGGCATGATCTGCCCTTAGTGAAGCCATGCTGGCTGTCTCAGATCATCTCATCTCGCCTTTGCCTTAACATCTCTTCCAGGAGTATCTACTTCCTAGGCACAGACATAAGGCTCACTGGCCTGAAGTTTCCAGATTTTAATTTCTCTCTTTCTTTATAATGAAAGTGATGTTTCCCTTCTTCCAGTCACTAAGGATTTCACTTAACTGCCATGGCTTCTCAAATATGATGGACTCTTAGCAACTGTATCAGCCAGATCCTTCAGGACCATGGGATGTGTGTAGTCCAGCCCAAGACTTGTACACATTCAGCCTCAAGAGGTGGTCTCTGACTTGTTCTTCTCTGGCAGTAGGAGGGACTTTACTCCTCCAGCCTCTGTCCAAGAGTTCATGGGTGTGAGACTTGCAGGAAGCCTGACCACAAGTGTCTGAGACTACATGTCTGAGGCAAATAATTTGTTGAAAACTGCAGCCTCCTCCATGTCTGCTGTTACTTGTTCTCCCTTTTCATTTGTCAGATTAGATACACTTTTCTTGGTCTGTTTCTTATAACAATGTGCTTATGGAAATCTCTTCTTGTTCTTTTTTGCATCTCTTGCCAAGTTTTATTTCATCTGTGAGTTGGCTTTCCTGATCCTGTCTCTGAATTTACTGACAGAATCCCCACATTCTTTCCAGGCTACACATCCCTATTTCAGTGCCTATATATTTACCTCTTTTACGTCAGTTTACCCAGCAGGTCCTTGTTCATTCATTCTTGCCTCTTGATCAAGCAGCCTGTAGTAGTCCCATCGCCAGATGTCTTTTGTTGGTCTGGTCCCTTATTTTTACAGAGAAGCTCCCAACCTGGTCATTACTACTTTTCAGAGGCAGCTCTTCACAATCTATCCATTTCTTAACATAGAGGACAACTTCTCCACTCCTCCTTCCCTACCTATCTCTTCTAAAATGCCTGAGTTGTGCTATTTATCTCACTATGTTTCTGTGATATCAGCTAAGTCACAGTTTTCTAGTTGCGCTGTGGCTTCTAATTTCTCCTATTTCGCAAGCTGTGTGTGTTGGCTCAAAAGTACTTCAGCCAGCTTTTGGGCAGTTGTATTCTTAGAGGAGTCCTCCTGAGTTCCTCTGGGACAAACTGAGTTTTTCCCCTCCTGCTTCCTAAAGTGACAGCATCCTTCAGCCCTTCTCTGTCACTTAGAAATTCACTCCCTTCAGAATTTAGCTTAAAGGTCTACTGATCAGTTCAACTAGCTTGCTCCCCGTGCTGCTCCTGGTCATGTCTGGTAGCTTGAAAGTGCATCCAAGACCCTGAGTATTTTGGGTACTATGACCTGGCCTGAATGCAGCCATTTATTCAACTGATCCATTCTCCTCCTTCTCTCAAGTCTCATTCTCCAACCAGGAGGACTGAGGAGAACACTACCTGTAGTCCTGATACCTTCAACATCCTCCACTGGGGCACAACCTCTTCTAATATTTTGAAATCTCCTTGTTTCAGCCTCCTGTAAACCAGCTTGAAATAGCAGGAGCAGATAGTAGCCCTCCACTTATTCAGACCCAGCAGCCTCTTCTTGACATCCTGAATGTGGGCCTCCAGTAAGCAACAAAACTGTCTAGAGAAATGATCCAAGTGGCAAATGGGTGCTGCGGTGCCTCTCAGCAAGGAGTACCCAATTACTAACATCTTTCACCTTTTCTGGTGGCACAGGTACATCTAAAAGAAGCATTTTCCATCCAGACACTGCCACCAATGTCAACATAACCAGAGATAAATGGAGATTTTTGCTCTCCTCATCATTACAATGTAGAAATACATCTTCATTGTCCTTGTGTGAAAAATTTTTACTAATGTTTTCACCTTGCGTTGTCAGAATTTTACCTTGGGGTTCTCAGGAAGCCCAGATCTTCAACTTTTGCTTGTCACAACAGAAAACCTGTAAATAAACTGATGCTTATTTACCACTACTTTATGTTTTCTGTGGAAACAATGCCCTCAAATTGAATTACCACACAATCCAACCTGGCCACCTAATTTGAATAATTCAAGGGAGTATGTGGGCTCAGCTTTTTTGTACTTTTTCGGAATGTTCGTGGAAGGAAAACTACACTTACAAGTTGCCACAGAACTCAAGAGCTGAATCAAATTTTTGCCTAAGAAAGAATAAATTGCTCCATACTTCTACTGCTCTACACACAACAGAGAGGGACAGTTACACAACAGAGAGGGACAGTTTCAAGACAGGTTATTCTTGTACACTGTAGACTCCCAGACAGCTGTTCTGTGCTCATCCTTCCACCATAACTCAGAGGTGATGATAGCAAAAGTGCATAGAAAATTTTAATAATGAAGTAAATTCTTCCGTTTCATATATATTCTTCCGTTTCATAACTCTACACTCTCAATCTGCTGACATAAATTACACTGCAAAAAAGATTACACTGCCTGATAAAATACCTTCTGTCGCCACACAAAACAGATTATATATTCCTTTCTTTATCTTGTACATAATACTATGTGGAAATGTATTTTTGAAAGTGCAATCAGTATTGGTGCTTTTAAATTTAGCATTAAATGGGTGGTATCATAGAAAAAAAATCAGAAGATAAATGACACATTAAATTTTGTCTCTCGTGACAATATTGGTTTTATTCATCAAAATTTATTTTAGTAAAAGTGCTGAAGAACCACAAAGGAAATACTGTGCTCTGACCCTCAAAGTCACAGTTCAGGCCATAAGGCTAAATAGTAGCTTAAATGAAGGAGCATGACAAAAACTAAATCTCTGATGAAACAGAACAGAAAATCCACTGTAAATCTAGTCTTTTGTTGCATTGTTTCACAGCCCTTGGTGATATTCAAATTTTGAAATTCAAATTTTTCAAATTTCAAATTTGAATTTGTCTAGTTTCAAACTCCAAACTTTCAGTGTTCTTGTATATGTCAGCCTACTCTCATATTCTTTAGCAGATTTCTGTCCCTCTTCAGATACCTATGTTAGAATTCCTTTCCTTTATGTTTTATAACCTACATGTTCCCAGGATTCTCTCACCTTCCTGCAAAATCTTCACTCCTGTGGCTCTTCTTTGTATCTGCTCAGGCTTATTAACTTCTTGCTTGAATTCTGAGTATCTGAAAATGATCCACTGTAAGTGATCCAATATACCAAGAATAGATTCTACACAACCAAATAAAACATACTTTCTGTGTTCTTGCATATAAATCCCTGATATATTCTATAATTTAAGTAACAAGGAAAATGCAATCAAAGATGTGAGTACTAATCTGATTCAGAGTCAGGATGACTTGTACTTCATAGATTGTATTGAAAAGATGTTTAACACTTTAATTATCTAATAACTTTTTCATTTTTGAGTCTCACAAGCAATTGTGTAGGGTGTAAGCAAAAAATGTTACCAGTGCCCAGTATTTCGGAGAATTGGTGTTTGTGTTTTGCTAAAAAATGAATGAATCAGCTATTCTCTGCCATTAACATAATACAACTGTCAATCTTTACAAGATAAACTGACACTGTATAGAGTAACGAAAAAAAAATAATACTTCAGTATTAGCTGCAAACAAGAAACAAAAGAACAAAAATGCATGAGCGTGGAGAAGATACTATATAGGTTCACATGGCAAATGGATCCGAACTAAATAAAACATGAACTAGGTAGTTGTATCTGAAGACACTATTAAAAACCCCACTGCAACATTTCTCCCAAAGTCAAGAAAATTATACATTCCAATTCATAAATATTGTGGAAATAGAACCAAACAGATAGTGCGGGTTCCTTTAAGAATGGCAGCTGTAGAGGACATCTTATCTTTGGGTTTTGATTATTTTCAGATTAACAACTCTCCAAGGGTTCCTGAACAAATGAAGAAGACTGTCACGGCAATAGTTACGTCCTTTTCTATTTTTAAGAATTGCCGAAGGATATCCACAGAATTATGGAGCAGTACCTCTCATACCAAAACAACTGTGAACATTTATTACTTAATAAATGTAATAGTAAACACAATTTTACCACCATAGTTCCATATAATTAGTTATGCTCATCAGCCCAAGCCTTTGTCAAAAATGAGCATGTTGTGTCTGCTAAGATAGCCTCAATCTCTCAGCAACCCACGAAAACAAAAAGATTTTTAATGATCTTTTTCTTAGTTCCATTGTCACCATTTCTGAGACTGAGCTGACTTAGGCAGATGGCAGAGGAAGCACAGCACAAATTGGAAGCACAGCATACTAACCTAGTGATAGTTGTTTCTGTGTTGTTTTTTTCCTAGTTTTTGTGGTTTGTTTTTGGTTTTGGGGGGGGTTGTGGGGTTTTTTTGGGTTGTTTTTTTTTTTTTTTTTTTTTTTGGCAAATGCAGTGATCTGAAGAGAAACCAATTATAAGACACAAGTTAGAATGTAGGTAGCAAAAGATGAATAAATTTGCCATTTTGTGATGATATAAAACTCCTCTACTCTAGTCTGTACTACCTTTACTTCTTTTTTTTTCTAGTTCATCTCTTAGGGAGTGCTAACATTTCAAGTGATAGCAAGTTAATCTCTGTGTGGCTTGTTCTACCAAGATAGATCTTTTTCTACTTCCAAAAAAGCTAGAAGATATCTCTCAAGTTTAAGTGTTTACTTTTTTCTTTTCTGCAAAGTGTTAATGCAGCTTGAGATCATTAGTATCAATATTATTAGACACACTCAGAAAAATTATAGGACAAATACCAGCAACAGAGAAAACGAGCAGATTTATCTTTCCCTCAGGTATCTCACTGTCAGAACAATCTGTGTATTTGCCAATGTCAGAACAATCTGTGTATTTGCTACAAATTACTGTATTTTTAATATTATAAACAGTCTTTTTTTCTATTAGTTAGAAGTTTCTTTATTACTGCACTAGAAAGCATCCCTCCTTAGCAAACACTTATTAAGTAAAATGCAGCAGTTTTAACACAACGTGAGCCCCATTTTGTTTGCGGTGAGCACCATTTGAATCATAGAACGCATGGAGTTAGAGTTCACTTTAAAGATAATTTCATTCTAAACCCTCCTCCAAAACCTAGTTTCCAAAAGATGACACTTTATCCTGCACTGAAAGACATCTACAAACTGAGCAGTTTTATGAAGTAAACATTTCATTACCCTTTTTAAAGTGAACAGTTTCTCCCAAGAGAGAAAGGATGTTTCAGAAAAAAGAACAGCAAGCAGGGTATATGATCAAAAGAGCTTTCAAATTAAAAACTAGTAGACAGATATCAACAGCATGAACACCAAAGCGATACAGAAGTAGGTAATTGCATACAAAAACACCACCTTTTTGCTAGCATTCCAATCATAGCAGAACTCCTCCAGGCAAACACCTGGCTGGAAGATGCTTTTTATTTTTAGATAAAAGTATGCTATACCTAAGCTACAGTTGCACTGTTCACATATCCATCCACACAAAAGTAAGCAATTTTCTCAAAGCAGGGGATTCTTCATGTGGAGAAGAGTACTTTTATAGTTGACTTCTGTCACTGCAGCCCAGATATCTCAGTAGAATTTACAGAGTCAATTTACAGGGTGTTCAGGCAGTACCCTGTATGTTGAACCAGCAAAGAATATGGTCAGTTCACAATGCTGAAACTAATTTATGCTCCAGATGATGTTAGAATATCCCCCACACATCTGCTCCTCTTTAAATGATTTACAGTTGTAAATTACAGTGTAATTTTCTTCCTTTGTTTGTGTTTTCTCTACCCTCCAGGTCTATGTTCTTCTGCTTCTTGCTGCAGGAAAAGGAAAGAGAGTAGTGAGAATACAAAGTGTACAAGCATGTACATTAAGTGAACAAACAGACAAAAACCTTTTTCCAAATAAAACTTCTAGAGATGTTTTTCCGAATAAAACCTCTAGAGATGTTTTTTTCCAAATAAAACTTCTAGAGATGTTCACGATAGCAAAAATTATTATGGTTAGTTTCATAGAATCCCCTTGTAATTAAAAGCAGGGTCTTATCCCACATTTTTGTTCCCTATACTGGTCTTTTCCAGGATAAAATGTAAAGATTTCACAGTACAAAATGCTACAAGCCATGTTTTAAACTCATTTGTCTCAGTTTCATTCCTTTATGCTTGCATCAAGAAATAACAGACTTCAACCACTGACATTCATACAAGTATGAGTCTCTACCTACTTGCAGAGAAGAGGCATGATAGTAATAAAACAGTACAGAGAATAATGGGGTTTAGATTATCTGATGTGTGAAAATAGAAACATAAGTTCCTGGAACAGATACTGGTACCCATACTCATTACCCTGAAGTAGATTCTATTTTTTGCTTCCCTTGATTAGATGTCAAAGATGACAGGAAGTGATGCAACAGAAAGCAATAAGCAGTAACAAATAGAAAGGAATGGATATAATTTAAAGACATCTGAAGGTGAGGAAAAGATACTTGAAATGAGTGCAGGGAAGGATCCTTTTAATTGTGTTGGTAGCTCAGTCCAGCCTATTGGAAAATAAAATTATTATACAACCTACATTTTCTACACACTGAATGATTTTAGTTAGTAAAAGGCATTTAAAATCAAAGCTAATTCTAAACACACAGCTGGATAAACAAAAGGAATCTTATAAAAGGTTATTACTTCAAAAACTATTTATCCCTTTCTGTTCTTATACTTTTCTTGCTAATCTACACTGGAGTCTCAGTGGTGAAATATTCAGAAATGTCCAGTCCCACTGAAATCCAATCTCTTTTTCTATTCTTAAAATCAAAGGTCTAGAGTCAAACCATGATACATTATGCAACAAAACTGCAACAGGATGAGCTGTATAACATTGCCAGCTAGAGGTCACTTGGCTTCAGAGCACAATAACTCAGTTCTAGCAATTTTAATTGTATTTATTATTATATTTTATATGATTATATAATATTGATACATAATTAATATATTAACATTACATTCAAAATTATATTTTCAAAATATAATAAAAACTTATACAGTTGCAAATAAGAAGATGTCAAATAAATTGCAAACACATTTCAGTTGCTTAGCTATCAGGAACTCAAACTGCATGAAGATAGCATTTACTTCACCAGTAAGTTAATTGTACATATACGCACAGCTTTCCAATGTCCAAAAACATAGATATTTTAAGATACTAATAGCACTGATTGCCACAGTGCAGGACAGTGTATTATGGCTTAATTAATGTTGCTAAATTTTACTGTCTGTGCTGTCTCTGAGCTATATATTCTGACAAACAGATAATTATTTTTTTTAATTGCTATTGCTGAAAAATACCACTTAGAAATTACAAGTAGACTCTCACACAGACATCAGCAAAACAAATATAAAACAGATACTAAAGGGAAAAGGCATCTTCCAGAAAGCATATTTATACCATGCCACACATTCATAATAAATATGCTGCCAATATTAATGAGGAAACTTAACTGAATTCTGCCTGTAATCTAAGACTATTTTGTAGACTATGGGGGAACATGAAGACCAAGCAAAGTCAACTATACGGTAAGAAAGAGTGAAGATACAATTTTTTTTTTTAAAAAGGATCCTAAAGAAAATATCACTTCCTGCAGAAACATGCATACACTTAACTCTGCTTCTGTAAATAGCTTCAATAGCTACATTACCTTTGTAAAAATTAGGTCAGTCAGCATTTATTTGCATGTCAGGATATGCAGCATATGCAAGTTGTCAAGCAGCATATGCAAGCAGCTTATGCACTTCAGAAATGGAAATTTCCTACACATTAACATAATAAAAATAGAAAAAATAGAAGTGCTAGGAACTTATATAAGGGATTACAACTATGTACACGTACACACACACACACACACACACACAAAAAAAAAAGGAAAGCACATGATTCTATAAATAGTTCTCACCAAACAGTTCCTGTTGAAGTGCTAGTATGATTAACACAGTCTCAAGAATGCTTAAGGGTATGGCTACGCTGCTGTTTGCAAGCAGTTTTAAATTGCTTTGTTCATACTCGGATCAATTAGGAGAGGGACCATCACATTCCTATACAGCTGTTAATTTTTCCTACTTTGCAGCCAGATATAACTCATTATTTCTAAGCCACCTGTGGCTCAGAACACAGTTAAGCATGTATCAGAAAAGAACTTCAGCAGGGTCATACTGGCTTTGCTTGTAAATGAGTGGTTGGACACATCACAAAAACAATCCATTTTAAGGGTCTCCCAGCCTCTAGTCCTGCAGAGATCTGCATAACCTCTTACTTAGTTTTGTTCTGTCTTCAGCAGGGCTTATCAACCTGGATAACCACAAAGATAAGAGGTATCTCTTGTGAACGTCTTTGATAGCCAAGGATAAGAAAAAGTTGGGAACTGGGATATTGAGTATAAAGGCAACATCCACAGCAGTCTAGAAACTCGTACTGCAATTACAATTCATGCGAGGAGTATCCCTAGAGGAACAGAACTGTCAGTAAAGGCGCAGTTACCACTGAGGACAGAACATCTGGCCAACAAAATCCTTTGAAGTTATCTATCACCACTGACGGAAGACCTAATTTAGCTTTCTTTTAAAAGAGAATACAAATTTTAGCTTTTTACCTTCCAGTAGATATTAAAGCAGGCAAAGCAAAATTTATTCCCATCAGAACATATATGCCTGATGCAACAACTTGGTTCAGAGCAGTGCTGAGCTGTGAAATTTAAGAGCTTAAGTGTTTCTAATTAACTGGCTCTTGGTACAGTTTTCCTTGCACCAAACAGATTCCTTGAGTCTTTTAGCAGGCCTGTCACAAGATTGTCCAGTTAGCTCTCAAACCTTTTGCCTTTAGCTATCTCCAAAGCCATGTATATGATGGAAACTTTTGCCCCTAGGCACAACGCAAGGAGTAAATTGTCAGAATACACGAAAGGGTATTCAGAGCAGCAGCTGTGAAGCAAGATAAACAGCATGAGAAAGCAAGGCTGAGAATCAAGGATATCTCTAGAAAAAGAGAAAAGCAAAAAGGAATGACCCGTGGCCCTGATTGGATAAACTTCTGTATGCATGGTTAAGAAGTGTTTGTACAATACTTTGTTGACATGTAAAGGCAGATGGGAAAGCTAAAAAAGGAGACTTCTGAATGTGTATGTTATGTGAGAACCTGTAATAAACAATTTGGATCATTCACATCTCAGCCCATGCCTGGTTGCCACAAATGGCACCCTGTATCAGGGACTTGAATGGGCTTATTCGGCTGACTGCTGGCAAGCCCCACTTAACTTCAGTCTGCTGAAAGGAAGCACTACTGACCATATAGCAATGTCATCTCTGGGGAAGCAGCAGCTAGCAGTGGGGAACTATGGATGCGGAAATGTCCAAGGAACATAAAGCAGTTTACCAGATGATGGAGGATATTCTGCAGAAGCATCATGTGAAGTGGGATGGTACTCTGAGCGACCCCTTTTTAATACTGGAGTGGATTTGGGGAACTGTGGGGAGCTCAGTAATGAAGGAGAAACGAGTAAATCTCAAAGTATTAGGGAGAATTTTAAGATTTCAGAATCGAACTGTATCTGCCTCCGCATTAGCTACTTTTCTTAAATGGGTCAGCAAAAATGTCCCCGAGTTTCGGAAATCTGGGTTTTCTTTTGATGGAGCAGTTTGGGACAAAACTGGCGGGACTCTGGGACGCTGCTACTTGCTCAGATACTGTAGCGCAAAGGCTTCCAGGGCTGTGGAGAACTGTTTTTGAGACTTTAAAGAAACATACTGGTTCGGCAGCCTCGGTATAATCTGCGGCGCTTCCATCTTTAGGCGCGACCTCAAACAGTCAGCGGGATGGGTCAGACAGTCCTCTAAATCGTGCCCAGGAACCTGGAGAAAGAACCTGATCCCCCTCCTTAGCAGCATATAAAACAGCTGCTAAGCTTTTACCTGTTTGGCGCAAAATATAGGAAGCGCTCACAAAAATTTGACAAGGAAGGTCAAATTATTCCAACCTTTCCCCATCACACTCCTCACCCCCCTCGGTGCGGGAAGCAGCTCCTGCCGGATCCGATTCGTGACTTCAACCCCTCCTCCGGCCGGAGAGAAGGAAAATGGCGGCTCTCGGAAAGCGCCGCCGCCGCCGCTGGGAGGCGCCGGCAGCCCTGTGGCCACGGCCCGCTCCGGATTGTCCTTGTCCCACGGCCGCTTGCCGCAACGCTACTCCCCCTCCCAAGCCTCTCTGCCCCCCTCTACTCCCCTCTCGCCACCCTCCGCCCCGCCCCTGCTGCCTGCAGATCCGCATTGGCAGCCCGCATGTAATTTGATTAAAGACAAGGATGGTTCTCCCCGCGATATGTGGCAAGCCATCAGAAAGGAGGCAGAATCAAGTGGACATCTTGAAATGGTCCATCAGTTGCATTCGGCACTTGCATGCCCTGTGATAAATGAGCCTAACAGGCCCTCCTGGTAGAAGAGAATAAGCTTCCAAACAATAAAGGAACTCAGGAAAACAATTATCAAATTCAGGTTAGGGTCTCCGTATACGGCTAACCTGCTGGACACAATAACAATGAGCTTTATCCTTTGCCTGTGTGACTGTAAGACTGGCACAATTGCTTTTGACTAGTTCCCAGTATATGAAGTGGACATCATACTGGAAGAAGTCAGCCCAGCAAAAGGCAGCTGAGAATTTGGAGAGAAAGCAAGAGATTCTTCACAGGTGTTTGGGGCAGATGTGCTTCTAGGGGAACAGCCCAAGTGCAGTTGCCTGCCACAGCTTTGGAACAGTGTGAAGAATTACCTGTTAATGCTTTATTGAAAGTTCAAGATACTGTAAAACTGTACAAAGTAATTACCAGCATTAAACAGGGTTCTATTGAGCCCTACATGCAGTTTATTGTTAAGGTGAAAGATAGCCTTGACAAGCAAATCAGAAATGAGGAAGCGTGAGAGATACTGTTACAAAAGCTCACAATAGAAAACGTTGACAATAATTGCCAAAAGGTGCTTCACCATTTAACTAACTCTGTACTTCTGCAAATGATAGATGCTTGCAGTAAAACAGGGACTATGCAGAACCAGTGTAACATGATGGCTTCAGCGTTCGCAGCCATGAAATCAAATTCACAGAACTGCTTCATGTGTGAACAACCACACCGTTTAAGCTGAGAAATGTCCTAATAAAGAGGCTCCTGAGCCCCACAGAGTGGGACTCTGTTCAAGGTATCATAAAGGATGGGCAATCCATGCAGGGAAATGGGGTCAGAGCATGCGGTGGAGGTGCATGATGACACAAGCAGCCCCAGTGCTACATCAGCACCAGAACTGATTCAAACATCCCCAGGACCTGTGACAGCACGGGAATGGACCTGGCCACCTCTGAACGAGTAACCCTTGATTCCACGGTAGTGCTAGCAGTGGCTACTTGGGTAAATGGTCCATTGGGAAATGGACTGAATGCTTTGCTTTTAGGGCATTCATCAGCCCCAGTGCAAGGTCTTTTTGTATTACCACGATGACTTGGATGATGGAGTTTCTCCAGTTATGGAGAAACTGGAGAGATTAAAATTATGGTTTGAACACCCATGCTCCCATGTGAAGTACTGGTAGGCACTCATATTGCTCAAGTTTCGGGCACAGTTAGCTCCAGCTGCAACCGTGGACAGGGGGTTACAAGGTTTGGATCTATGGGGGCCCCTCAGATATTATAAAAGTTCTCAGATGCTTGACCTACTTAACCTGTACACTGGAATCAGGCAATCTCCCACAAAGATTTGATGTTTCAGGGATTTTGGACACAGGCTCCAATGATTGCTCACAGCACCTGGCTCTTAATTGACTTGAAAGACTGCTTTTTCAAGATCCCCAGGATCCCAATGATGCTCCTCCATTTGCTTTTTCTGTAAATGCATCAGCATCAATGCACTGGTATCATTGGACAGCATTATCTCAGGGCATAAAAAACAGCCCCACAATCTGTCAATGGTTTGTTGCCAGAGCCTTAACCCTTGTGAGGGAAAAACTGCTTAATGCTGTTATTTATCACTACATGGATGATGTTCTTGTGGCAACCAAGTCAACTGAAGAAATGTGACATGCCATGGCTGTAGTCACTGACAGCATAAGAAGCTGTGGTTTAGAGGCAGCTCCAGAAAAGGTCCAAAAGTGTTCACCATGGAAGTATTTGGGATGGTGAACTACAAATCAGACTATCATTCAAAGATGCCTTAAATTGGATTTAGACATTCAAATAATATGCAAAGGCTGTTAGGAATTATAAATTGAATAAAGCCTTTTCTGGGAATATCTAATGAAACCCTGCTCCTGTTCTTTCAGTTATTAAAGGGTAATCCAGCTTTAAATTCCAAAAGAACACTGAAACCTGCAGTGCAGCAAGCTTTGCAGGAGGTTACTACAACTATGTCTCACCGACAAGCTCAGCATTATGATCCTGCCTTTCCTTTTCACTTAATAGTACTGAATCCAGATTTTCAACTTTACGCTCTTGTGTTTCAATGAAATAATACTTTGCAGGATCCTCTTCTAATACTGGAATTGATATTTTTGCTTCATCATTTTTACAAAACAATCACCCCGAAAGTTGACATGATTTCTGCTCTTGTTATGAGAAGAAGACAAAGTTTGTTATTGCTGAGTGGGTCTGAATCTTCAGTAATTATGTTACCTGTGTCTACAAACATGTTATAATGGTTGTCTCAATGTTCAATGCCTTTCCAGGTAGCAATGGAAGGATTCACCATGTTGATGTCAATATATGCACCAGGACATAAATTGCTACAAATGCATTTTAATATGCAGGAGATGCCCAAATGTTTCTTGGTACCCTTAGACACCTTGACTGTATTTACAGATGGGTCAGGGAGAACAGGTCAGTTGGTAATTGTCTGGAAGGACACACCCACTGATGGCAGTTGGATATTCAAACAATAAAAGGCTCTCCACAAATTGTAGAATTAGCTGCAGTTGTAGGAGTATTTCAAAAGTGGTCCAGTCCAATTTACATCGTCCCTGATTCAGTCTATATTACAGGAATATTGACTAGAATAAGAAGGATCATATCTAAGAGATATTTCTAATGAACAACTGTTTGTGCTTCTATGTTCTTTTGTCTCTAATTAATTCCCAATGGGAACCATATTTTATAACACACATCCAATCACATACTGGTTTGCCAGGACCTTTAGTAGAAGGAAACAAATAAACGGATCAGTTAGCTGGCATTACTGTTCTTTTTCTCTACTGTTCTTACTCTTCTTTCATTTGAACAGGCTCAATTTTCACATGCCTTTTTTCACCAGAATGCTAAGGTGCTGCAAAAGTCTTATGACCTTAGCTTAACTCAGGCATGACAGATAATTACAGCATGCCCTGATTGCCAACAGATGACACTTCTCTATCTTATGGGGTTAATCCCCAAGGCTTAACAGCTCTGGCATTATGGCAAACAGATATCAAACACATCCCTGAATTTGGAAGACTTAAACATGCTCATGTCTCAGTGGATACCTTTTCCAGACCCATAGCAGTGATAGTACATACTGGAGAAAAGGCCTGCGACATCTGCAAGCATTTTCTTTTGGCTTTTGCAATTCTTGGGGTTCCAAAAACTATTAAAACAGATAATGGCCTGGGATTGAAGCCATAGTTTAGTGTACTCGTAGCACCCTTAAGGCTATGCTACTTTAGCAAAAAGGGGGAACGGAGAAGGCACTTCCAGCAGAAAGGCTTGCTAAAGCTAAATATTTATTGAACTTTTTCAGTTGATGCTGTGATGATGGAGAACCACCAATAGCCCATCATTTCATTTCAATTAATGAGGAAAGAATGAATATTCATGGAAAAGCTACTGTACTAGTAGAATCTGGAATAAGGTCAGTGGGAAGACCCATTCCCACTGATAACTTGGGGAGAGGTTATGCTTTTCCACAGGTGCAGGACCGCAATGAGTTCCAACAAGGGCAGTGCAACCTCATTTGTCGGCATCACCTTCATCTGCTGCACCATTATTATGAATTAGTTATCTTCACAGCATAAGAATAATGTGTTGGTGACACTTGCAATGCCATCAGACAGAACACTCTCTGCTTATCAATGTTATTCTCTGACTCCCCTCTTACTACATGTCTGGTAGGACTTCCCCTTGATCAAGAGAAATGGGAAAAACTGGCTCACACCACTAGTTCTTCCTCAGTTATACAGGAAGAGAAGGTCTGGGAAAGGAAACAGACAGTGAATACTGGGACCAGTGGGCACCCAGCTTGCTGCCAGTGTCACTACCCCCACAGGAGCTAGAATTTTTGGGATCAGTAAAAATGGATTGGTGTGTATTTTTCAATTATTCTGGTAATGATCAATCTCCTTCATGGTCAGACAATGCTACAATGCTGGTATATAGAAATGTGTCAGCCTAGTGTAATTACAAATATTTCAAAATCAAATAATGTACCCCTTTAATTACCCCAAGGAATATTTTTAATATGTGGAGATCACACATGGCTGATCATTCCTTCATACATTAAAGGAGGGCCCTGCTCCTTGGACAGGTTGACCTTATTAATGCTGAATCTGACTATGAACCTTGCAAAACACCACTATCATGGTCAGTCTGTCACACTACGTTGCAGAACAGAGCAGCTATTGGCTTCCTGCTTCTCACACAAGGACATAGCTGTGAGGACACTGAAGGACTGTGCTGTATGAACTTACTGGATCATTCCACCTTCATTAATCAGCGTATTCAGCAACTGCAGGAAGGCAAGCAGAAATTACACGTGGAAACTTCATGGGGGTGATTCAATGGGTGGTTTCAAGGTCTGGGCCCTTAGATTCAGAAACTAATTAAGTTAGGGCTAATACGTTTCTTGATTTTTTTGTGCCTTTTAATCTGTATTCCTTGTATTATATCCTATGTAAGAGTTACAATTAACAAAACAATAAATCAAGTACTTCTTATTCAAGTTAATAATAACTTAGGCAACGTGGATCCAGTCAGTGATATGTCGGTAAGTCAGGATGACAACATTCTCACTTTGCTTAGCGAGAAACCATGGGAGTAAGTAGTTGTGAGTGTAAATACTTCCTGTGTTTTGTTTGTCGAGAGAACTAGCTCCAGTAGTTTGTTTTATTATATGAGCAGGTGATCTGCTTGGGCTCTGTATCACCTGCTGGCCATGCAGATGTGGAGTATGAAGGGAAAAAACCCCACAGACCCCAATAAGAATAAAAGCAGGAGAGAGTCTGCGGTAGGTGGAAAAGTGCACTTTGAAGCAAGGAATGCCCTGCGGGCACTGTCTATCACATCCACCACTGGCATGGTCCTTCTCCCTCCCAGTGGTTTGCCATCTCTCAGGAGTCAGTAAGTAACAATACATTAGCTTAGAGAGTTTTCAATCCCCACTCATGGAATTGTCTCAGATTGCCTGTGCGAGTGTGCACATATCAAATAAAAAACCTGTGACCTTCTATGTAGCTCTTTTCTTATGTTTAGCATATTATCAATTATATCATCATATATACAATTATATCATTATATCAATCAAGGTTTTGATTGAGTTATGATTAGTATCTTATTAATGTAATTAATGCTGTTATTTTATAGTGGGTAATAGTTCACTAACAAACAAAAAAGGGGGAATTGTGGGAATACAAGAGAGGATATTCAGAGCAGCAGCTGTGACAAACAGCATGAGAAGGCAAGGCTAGAACTAAGAACATCTCCAGAACAAGAGAAAAGCAAAAGGAATGGCCCATGCATTGACTGGACAAGCACCTGTATGTGCAGTAAAGGAGTATTTGTGGAATACTTTGTTGACATGTAAAGGCAGACGAGAAAGTTGTAAGGGCAGATGGGAAAGTTAAAAAAGGAAACTTGTGAATGTATACAAGTTATGTGAGAACCAGTAATAAACAATTTGGATCATTCACATCTGAGTCCATGCCTGGTTGTCCCAGTAAGTTAAAGGAAATCCCCTGGAATCACTACTGCAAGCAGAAACAGATGTGCAGAGGAGAAGCCTTCAAATACTGATCCATTTCTTTTGGGCCAAATTGTCTCCTAATGCAGATATAATAAAACCTATTAAGCATCTCAAGGTCAAGATCTCTGATGTTCTTCATTCTTTGTGCTGTTCTATTGCCAGTCATCACTAACAGAACATAGATTTTCAAAAACAAAAATATTGTTCATTATCAGACAATTAACCTCAGTAGCATTAGGTACTGTGAAGTGTGTCTATAAGCTTCCCAAGGCACAATAGACTGGCCTATTCTAGCCAGGCCATTGCCATACCAGGAAATGCCCAGGGATAATTTAGTTTTTTGCTAATTGTCACAGCACTCCACAGAGCTTGTCTCATTTTTCTCAGATTCTCCTTATATTTTCACAGATGCATCCATCTGCTGGCAATTGTACATTTTGAAGTCACTTTTTATGGGCAATTGTACCAGTATCACACACACACCCTCCTCCAGCCCAGGGATTCTCTGTAGCTCCAGCTCCCTCTTGGATCAGATAGAGTCAGCCTTGCTTTGACCTATCTATATGCTTCATGTTAAATTCTTTCCCTACTTTGATTTTTAGCAGTTTCTTGTGGTTTTTTGTTTGATAAAAGATGCCAGCAATAGATTTCTACTGCTTTTTCTGTAACTATAAAATTCTAAAGGTAAGTTCTTCAACTTTATTTTCTCCTGGGTCAAGAACTTCCTATAGTGTCTTAATCCTTCGCTTTTTCAGTTTTAGAATTACCTTAGAAATTTTGTATGTTTTTGGTACGTTTTACACTCATACAAGTGCTGTATGCTTTTTACTCCCATGCCTAATTTTTGTACTGAAGGACACTGCAAATCTCAAGCATCTAACCTGTGGAGTTCCAAACAGCTTGAGGTATGCTTTCAGACTGACATTCATGTCTTTTCAGATACAGTGCTGCCCATAACTTCACAAAGAGTAGCACATCTGTCACCATATTTCATCCATAGTGTTCACTCTCTACAGCATAAAAACCACCACATACCTGATTCTCAAAGTTTTTGCTTTCTTATACTTCAAAACTGCTTCCCTCCTTCCATCATTAAGTACCACTGATTCACAAGTGTTTATTTTGTGCTGTTAGAACTTTCCTTGATTTAGGTTTCAGCACAGAGAGCAGGATTCCTAAATTTTCTGAAATGCGATTGCACAGTTAGCTCATTTGCCTACACAAAAATTTGTGCAAAGTATGAACAACTGTGACTATACTACACTGTGCAAAAGTAAGGACTTTTATGCATAAGTAAATTGCATCTCAGATTCTACAACTGGCATTTTCAAAATCTTCTACTGAACTTGCCATATCTCCTGTTTCAATGTGGGTAACAGTGACTAGAATAATTCATATAAAATGGTATGTTATCTCTTTCTTACCAAATACTGTTATAAAATAAACTGAAAATATTGCAGAAGATTTAAGTTAGTAACTACTAGAATAAATTATAATGTATGAGAAGTTTGTTATGAAATAAGAGGTTTAGGTTTATGGTATTGGCTAGATTGTTTAAATGATTAAATACTTTTCAAAAACTATTTATTGGCGACCCACTAAGGGAAAGTTAGCATCACAAAATCATTAAGGTTAGAAATGACCTACAAGATCATCTAGTCCGAATCTCAACAATCCTTACCGAATCCGAATCACCACAATCCTTACTAAACCAGGAGAAGAGTACAACCCCCACCTTACCACAGTTGTAAGCAGTTGCAGGAAATGATAAGGTCTGTCCTGAGCCTCCACTGCTCCAGACCAAATAATCCCAGTTCCCTCCAGCTACTCCTAAGACTTGTGCTCCAGACTCCTCACCAGACTCGTTGCCCTTCTGTGGATGCGTTCCAGAGCCTCAATGTCTTTCTAGTAGCCAGGGGCCCAAGACTGAACCCAGTACTTGAGGAGCAGCCTCACCAGAAGGACAATCATCACTAGACCTGCTGACTACAAGATGGGATGCTATTGGCCTTTTTGGCTACCTGGGCACACTGCTGGCTCATGTTAAGTCAAGTGCGAACTAACACCCCCAGATTGCTTTCCTCTATGCAGCCTTCCAGCCACTCTGCCCTAGTCCTGTAGGGGAAAAGATGAGTTCCCTGCCCCTCCAAGGTTAGAATGACATTTTAGCAATTAAGTCACAATGTAACTGGTTTTCTGGAAGAAACTTATTTGTATGGAAAGAACATTTTTAAAACAGTTTCAAATGTTTCCATCATCATGTGATTTTGTTGCCAAAAAGTCTGCCTCACCTATAAGAAGTCTTATCTGTACACTTTGGTTTTTAAACAGGATAACTTGTTTCAAAATCTTCCAAATAAGCAATCTGAAAAAAATACCTATCACAATTCAGTACATACAGTCAGCAATGCACATTTTTCATTTTGACCTATATACTTCGTTATCTAAACCAAGTATGAAGATAAACTGACCATCAGAACAATGCCTTTTCATTGCTTTAACAGTGTCAGATTTTCCAAAACTAATGAACCATACTCCATCACATTGCTCACCAAAAGTTATTAATTCTAGTGAGACTAGGTTTTAGTACTATTAAACATTTCTACATATTTTATCTATAAACACATCTTTCCTTTTTTGTTTGTTTGTATGTTTGTCTCATAATATATTGGTATAGCAGTGTAGGTATATAGTTTATAAATATTTATGCTGTAGGTGTGTATACTCAAAATTTGATCAGGATGCACAATCAAAAATTGCTTTAGAAGACATGTGAAGGATACACATGTGATTTAAAAACTTCAAATGTGATCCATTGTTGGAAAACTATTATCAATTCCACACCTACTCTCAAACTTACTTCCTTTGTATGCTTTTCAATTCTGTACCGCAGTGGAGTCAACATCAAACATCACATGGACTTCTGAACAAAGTACACATATTGCTTTGCTTGATGACAGGCAGCATCACAATAGGAGAAATTCAGGTGCTGTTACACAGTATTAGGATTAAACTGTTTCCATTTTACACCAGGAAAAGCACAAAAGTGAAACTGAAAAAACACACTCAAAATCTGGAAAGCCTAAGATGAAGATTTATTATGCATTAGGGAGCTTCTTAACTTAAAAAATAAACCATGTCATACAAAAGACTTGTTACCTCTGTTCTACGGAACAAGATTCAAGATATATACTTCTTTAATTTGTTCAGTCAATTCACAATTCTTTTTGGAAAAAAAAAAAAACACATCTGCCAATATCTTCATTACATTTACAATCCAGAGACACATTTTTGTATCAAGCTCAACAGATGTTAACAATGTAAAAAGTACTAAATTTTGAAAGTCCTAAATTTTGAAAAACTATGATGCTACATGACACTACTTTTACACTATCAGTAGTCTGTATGTCTGTATAACCCATTCTTTCTTTCGGCAGTAACCTCCAAAACTGCAGGAAAGCAAACAGGTGTAAAACTTGCCAGAGTTCTTTCATCAAAGGTTGACATGTAAAGTGAAAAAATTTTGAGCCACTAGGTGGCAAAATTTCACTTCATAACTTATTTTTTGCCAGTTTTCTCAATGAAAAATAAAAGATCAATACTTTCATTTAACTACTAATTTCATGAGTTGAATTAAAAACTAGCCTTCTTAAACTTCTAAATGTTTCTGTTAGAAACAAAGCCTGGAGTAGAGGATCACGCAGAATTATTTTTGAAAAGCTACGTAAAATGCTTCTATTTGTACCCTTCAAATTCTGTAGAAATCTGTCTCCTGTACATCTTTCATGCTTCACATATTAACTGCACTTTGTTAAACTTCAAGTTATATGGTGTTAAAAATGGTATTTATGATTCATACATACAGGATTTCTTTTAAAAGAGAAAACTAAATTCAGTAACTATACAGCAATGTTATACTTTTCTGTGAAAGACTCCACTCCTCATACAAGATGATTTTTTCAGAATTTATTCTCCTTCCCATGAAGTACAGCAATGTATTATATCTCCCTTATTCATTTCATTTTATTCATCCCCTATTCATTGTTCTGTTTTCTCAGACCAGCTACTGATTCAGTGCCATTTTCTATTCCCTGAAAATCTGAAGTATGACAGCAAAAAGTGCTAACTTTTCCACACAGAGTAGAACATCTTCTTTTATAGGTTTATTTACTTGGTTAATATATGTTTTCAGTTGCCATTATCCATATAATACTATTATAATAGTACTATATAATACTTACAATGTTATATAGGTACTTGTAATCTACTTGAAGGTTACTTTTAATTTAAAAAGCAAAGAACATTAAAGTTATCACATCACTTTTATCTGCTTTTGCAATAATCATAGAGGAAGTTGGAAAAACAGACTGGTCAGACATGAATTATGCACTTTTCAATGCAAATATCATCAAAGTGTACACCTCCTACTTCTCTGAAGAGACTAGCAACCTTCTACAGACACTACCAACAAAAGCCATTAGTCACCAACATATCTGAAAAGTACAGCTTGTTGAGCACACTGCTTTCTGGACAGAATTCATATACAAGACACTGAAACATAAGTTCATTCAGAGCTCACCTTGTTGATCTGATTCTGCATTTCGTGAAACCAAAGCACTAATTGCTGGTAATAAAATGTTTGACATGGCTGCTACTGCCTCTGCTGTCTACATCATCCTACTTTAAGTACATAATTTGAATTAAAAATTAGAATGCCCATGTAATTGTTCTTCCATATCACCTCCCACACCCTCAAAGAAAAGCCATAAGAACCCCCTCATTTAAAGTCTTTTCAAAAATATATTAATTTTTCTAATATCTAATTAATGGTAATTACCTGCTCAGGGCCTCATTCTCGTTTCCCTCTGAGCTTCTTAAAATAAAAGCAATAGCTTGTGTAGATTCAAATATGAAGAGAAGGACAAGAAGTGAATACAAGTAAAGTGCTGTACTAGTTTACTGTTTCCCAAGCCTATATAAACATTTTAATAAGGTCTTTCACTGTAAAAGTTTAACTTGTTTAATTGGGTTTACATGGCAAGGTCTTGGAAAAAAAGGTGCTGCAAGGCTGGCCTCTCTGTAACAGAGTGAAAAATGAGAAAAAACCCTGCAGGCACTAAGGTCAGTGTACAGGGAATGTAGGAAGTTCCCCAGATTGAGATTATTAATTTTGACAAACCTGATTTCATTCTATGACAAGGTGACCCACTTAGTGGATGAAGATAAGGCTGTTGATGTGGTCTACCTGGACTTAAGAAAGGCCCACAGCATTCCCGTGGAAACGCTGGCTGTCCATGGTTTGGATGGACATGTGTTCCACTGGGTAAAATACTGGCTGGGTAGCCAGTGTGGTCAATGGAGTTTAATCCAGCTAGCAGCCAGTCATGAGCAGTGTCCTTCAGGGCTCAGTAAAGGGGCTGCTTCTATTTAGCATCCTTATTAATTATCTTGAGAAGGGGATTGAGTACACCCTCAATAAGTTTGCAGACAACACCAAGGTGAGAGGGAGTGTTGATCTGCCTGAGGGGAGAAGGGCACTACAGAGGGACCTGGATAGACTGGATCGATGGGCCAAGGTAAAATGCATGAGTTTCAACAGGCCAAGTGTTGAGTCCTGCATTTTTGGCCACAACCCCAGGCAACTCAGGCTTAGGGAGGAATAGCTGGAAAGGTGCCTGATGGAAATGGACCTTGGTGTACTGATGGATAGTCAGCTGAATATGAGCCAGCAGTGCACCCAGGTGGTCAAGAAGGCCAAAGGCATCCTGGCCTGGATCAGGAATGGTGTGGTGAGCAGGACTAGGGAAGTAATCCTGCCCCCATACTCAGCACTGGTGAGGCCTCAACTTGAGTACTGTGTTCAGTTTTGAGCACCTCAATAGAGAAATGACACTGAGGTACTGGAGCAGGTCCAAAGGGCAACAGGGTTGGTGAAGGGCAACTGAAGGAACTGGGGCTGTTTAGTCTGGGGAAAAGGAGGCTGAAGGGAGACCTTGCTGCTCTCTTCAAATACCTGAAAGGTGACTGAAGCAAGAGCAGGGTTGGTCTCTTCTCACTGGTGACAGGATAAAGGGAAATGGCCTCAAGTTGTGCCAGAGTAATTTCAGTCTGGATATCAGGAAAAACTTATTTACTGAAAGGGTTGTTAAGCACTGGAATGGGCTCCCTAGGAAGGTGGTTGAGTCACCATCCCTGGATGTGCTTAAAAACTGTTTGGATGTGGTGCTCAGGGACATGATTTGGCGGAGGATTGTTAGTTAGGATAGTATGGTTAGGTTGAGGTTGGGCTTGATGATCTTGAAGGTCTTATCCAACCTGAATCTCGTAGTTTTGTAATTTTTGTTGTTGGTATTCCACATCAGAACATGATGTAAACCAGTGGCTGTTAAAGAGTTAATGTTCTGGTTCCGTTTACTGCCTTTTGTGGGCATTTTGGGTCCTCAGATGGAAGGGGAGAAGCAGCATTCCTGGAGGACCTGGGGGCAGAGGAAAAAAGGTCAAACTCCTGGCAGGACACCAGCCGCTGGCTCACTCTCTCTCTCTCAGCTTCCCGCAGAGAAAAGCACATGCTTCCACGTAGTTCTACTGGAGTAAGATTTTGGATACTCTTGTCTCTCTCATTGTGTTTGATTTTGTTAGATTCAGTAAATTACCCTTTCTCCTCAGATCATTGCCATTGTTTTTAATTTTGTTAGACCCATCTACTACCTTCCTACCCCTCCCCCTATCTTTCTCTCCAAGAATATAGCTAGCCACTCTGAATAAAAGGGAGGGTTGTTGTTTTTTTTTTTCCCCTGGGCTTTTTGTCCCTTGTCATGGACTCAGATAACTCCCTGACACTGAGCAATTCTTTGATTCTAATCAGAATGGTTTTGTTCAAAACAGCACTGTCTTTACAGAAGGTCCTGCATTAAGACAGTGTTTCAGTATATTTGCTGATTAAATTTCATTAAGTTTCATTTCTACTATTTATGAGGAAAGCATACTTAAAGCAAGAGACACAATCTACGTGAAAATTATCTTTACTAAATACAAGATGCAATGACATTTTAGGATATTTAAGAAGTTTATACACAAGGTTAATATTCAAAAGAAAAGCACGTGCCAGTATCTAGTTTTGTTCTTGTTCAGTAAAACACCAGAAAGAATAAAACTTTCCTGAGCTATTATAGAAAGAATGCCTACCACTGCTATAAATGCTGCAGTGGTAGCAGATCCAAAACCAATAATCTGAAGAGAAGAAAAATGTATAAGACACCAAAAAATCCCTACATAGTATCACTAGTTAAAAGATGTATTCAAGAAAATACTGATCCCTGAATTTATATGGGAAGCATTCATGTTCAAGAATTGCCAAAAAATCCAAACAAAACAAAGAAAAAATCCTTAAAAAAGGAGCCAGAGAAAGTTGTGTATCTTGAAATTGAAGTTTTCTATGCCTTCCCATAGACATAATAGCACTTCAACAGGCAGAATACCACACTGAGATACACGCACTGCTTACATTTAATTGGAAGAAAGGTCTGCTTAACTTTAAAAACATAAGCTTAAGCTACAACTGAGTTTATGCATCAGGAGTCAAGCTTCCAGTTTCATTCATTTCTTGGATTAGCCAAGCAAGTACCCTGGTCTTTATTCTAGAAGGCTGTATTTTGCAAGCAAGCACTTTTCCAAGCGAAGCCTTCAACAAGAAACAGATCTTAGAGAATCTCTACTAAAACATACATACTAAGATATGAAGTGACTAACACTTAACTGTCTCAAGTAGAGAAAAAAGCTAGAATGCTGGCCAGCCCCTGGCAGGTAGGAAAGAAACACTGTAATGTAGACCAGGAGAACAGCAGAATCTTCTCTAACTTTCCTTAGAGACTGCAAGACAAGGAAATGAAACAAATGTTAGAAAATGAACGCAATATTTAACAAAAGCATAACGAAAGCAGAAGCTGGATTTGCTTTTTTGTGATCATTTATGCCCATACATGCTAGTCAAAAAGATCACACAAGCTAAGTTGAACGCTCAGTTCACACTCCTGTTATGTAAGAACATTGTTAACAGTCTTCTGCAAAGTTCCCTCTGACTTTTGAAGCTATCAGGCTGCAAGAACTCACTGAAAATAAGAGCATAAAATATTTAGCAAAATGCACACTAACTTATCTCCGCAATCATTTTTTCTGAAAGATGTCAGCAAATATTAAAACCTCATTACAACTGTTTCTCTTGCCAAGTTACAAGCATTTTCATTGCACATTTCTTGCATTTGTTTACTCACAATATGATTCAGCTCGAGTAATAAATACATTATAGAAAACCTTTGTAACTGAAGTATTTCAAGCACATCACACATCCTTCAAAATTCACAGCCAGCTTCCAGAAGGATTGTCTCATTAAGCATAATCATTCTCTCCACCCCCAGGATGTGGAGAGAAAAAAAACACAACATATTTGCTGAGTAAGGTGAATGAATAAATAAGTTATTAGACAGACTGCATTATATGTTTTAACCCTTTCTACATATGGATACAAAAAACTGCCAGTTTCCAGCAAAGAAGAGTGAGCAGGTTAGAATGGTAAAGTATTTCCCTGTAGATTTCACACAACATATTTTTAATTAAAACACCAGCATCCTGACAAACGGTCTGAACAACAGATTTCATACATTTAAAAAAGGCGATCATTCCCACCTTAACTCCTGGTCCAATAACTCTGCTTACATATCTTCCTTTTTTCCTCTGGACCATTTTCTGTTCATATATTTAAAACAACGTTTCACTTTTTCTGCTAGTTATCTTACCATGTGAGTGAAGGAGAACAAAAAAGCAGTCAGGGTTAAATTTAGAAAGACAATTTAGAAATCAGTTAGTAAAAGTTCCCTTTAAAGGAAAAAGACAAGAAGCTCACTGAGTCAAATCTAATTGCTTTTCTCTATTTTCAAATTTTGAAATCACTGTTGCTATGGGTTCTAGCTTTTGAGATTAATTTCTGCTACTTTGTAGAGAGAAATACAGGACATACAAGAGGGGTAGAGAGAAGTTGCTCCTCAAATTCTACTAATAGTAGTATCAGCATATCAATTAAAAATTATACTGAAGACAAAGTATTATAAAGTCATTAATGTTGCTTATGGTAATTTACTAATATAAGCCTATAAATCTAAACGTAAGAGTAATGAGCATAAATGCTGGGCATTTGGGGAGTATAACATCCTTTGTGTTTTTTATAAACACTTCAGGTTTTTTTTCCTTATCTAAGAACTGCGACAGATAACAAACACCACCACTTAACAAATAATGGCAAAAAAGTAATCTAAAAATGCACTTGAAGTAATCTTACCTATCATAAAATGCATACAATTTACTTTGATAAAATACAACACAACATTTTAATCTGACTTAACATTAAAATTTTAATTGATCTGATTCTCCAGATCAAAATTGAACATGAGAACTGAACACCAGGTTGGATGTTTCCATTTCTGACTTTGTTTTTTCTTTCATTCTAAACAAACATGCTGATGCAAAAATAGTAAGCTAGCCATTCAAAACATAGGCCTCACTTATAAGCTCTACATGATCATTCAGGTTCAGGATCAGAATATCAAGGTAAGTTCCCAGAAGTACGAAATAAAATCTGAAATAGTTTAAATCAAACAACAGCCTGTCAGCACCTGAGAAGTTGATTAAATACTAACTCCAAGAATTAAAAATTTCAGCTACATGCAACAGCCAACACAAGTCTACATAGCACTACTTAAATAGTATTATTTCACTGATATCTAAAATAAAATATAGCTATAAAATGTTGAGACGTTTTTGAAGACTGAAGAGAAATTACTATACATTTATCCTTTTAAATATGAACTGTCATAATAGACCAACTTGAAGTTAAGAAACAAAGGAAAAAAAAGAGAAGGATCACATACTAAACTTACCCGTGTTTTCAAGTCAGCAACACAGGGCAGCAATTTAATGAGACATTTAATTTATGAAAATCTTTAATTCTTTTTATGCACTTTTATTAATAGCCTACATTAAAAATCAGTGCATAACTTTAGGAAGGTTGGATAAGCATTCTTTAAAAGTGATATAGACAGCATTACATGGAGATTTGGGAAACTGAAAATAATTAACATCACAGTCTTCCAAACAACAAGAACAAAATAGGCCTGCTGGTGACATATTCAATGTTTTCCCATATTATCTGATGAAAAACTGATCTAAGAAACTTTTTATGCATTCTCTTAGCGAGGCCTGATTTCAATAAATAAATAAGATCCACATCTTCAGAAGAATGCTTTGGTAAAACACTCCAGTTATCTAGATAGTCTGGATAGTCTATCTATTCACCTGCATTCTAGAACAGATTCAATATTTATAAAATCTACTTGCTGCTTGAAAGCCTTTATATTTTGTTTCAAGCTACATATTGGCACAACAGCCAATCCACCTCAGAGTACAAAAATAACTAAGGGATGTATATAGTTTATAGTTTATTTTCCTTTTATGACTTGCAGATGAAATGAACTATATATTTTTTTTAATACAGAAATTCTTTCAGCAGTACACTAAACCACTCTAAAAGGCAAACATAAGTTACTTAGAATATATTTTACTAAAGTACTTCAACTGTACTTTAGTCTTTCAACGGTCCAGATCCAAGCAGTGTAACACTACTTTACAGTGGAGAATGTTCAGATTCCAGAAATTCAGTTAACAAGCTAAGCAACGAGTGTAAAACAGATTAAAACCACAATCTCTAGGAATTAACAAATTAAGTTTTGTCATTGCTTTCAAGAAGCATATCAGTGCTATCAGACCAAATACAAAAACAAAAAGGAAAAAAAAAACACTACACAGAGATACAGAAGTTTTATCTTTAAAGAAGCCAGGCAACACTGTTTTTGGTTTTTGCTTTTTTTCATTTCTAAGTTCCTTCATGTAATGATCATGTCATTTCAGCAGGTGGAGAGTGAGGGGAACATGAAAACCCAGAATATTCCAATAAATCCTAAAAAGTTAAAAGCCTACTAAAAGAGTAGAGGAAAAACACACAGTCAGCATATCTCCCCTGCCCAAAAACCCACTTGTATTGAAAGACTAAATTAAGCCAGCAGTCTGTGTGAAAGCTATTGTAGAAATGCCTACTGCCAGGACACTTACCTGTACTTACCTGTATCTCTTATAATCACAAACTGAAAGTAAACCAATTTTTTTAATTTTCTTTTTATAATATCCTCAAATTATTTCTCATTAGCAAGCCATATTTAGAAGGCTTAGAATGTTCAAGTATCAACATTTCTACATAGATTATCACATAGTTTTAATCTCTAAATTGCAAAGATCTCATAAAATAAAATGAAACAAATCTCTCATAAGACTACAAGTACTCTAATAAGAAAACAATTTTAAGAACACACTTTCTTTGCGTAGTTGTATGTCAAGGAGAATTAACACAGATCACAGTGAAGCCAGAAAAACCATTCCCACAGCACCTTCCTGTAAAAAGGCCAGTTCTACGGATATTCCCCACTTTTGCCTTACTCTCTCTCATCTCTGTGTCACTAAGCATGTCATCAGACCAAAAAGACTGTGGTGTACATTGAATAAACTGCTCTAAAGCCAACGAATACAAAGCCATTTAAAAAATAAATAGATTAAATATTGTGTTAATTACTGTAGTGGAAATGCCAAGTTACAGCTTGAAACTGTGATTGAGCACCTGGTGATAAGGCAGGGCCAACCCAAGGGAGCTCAGGTGCAAGCAATCCTGACTCCACCCCTTCCAAGATCTCTTTTAAGGGCTGGCAGTGGAGATGAGGGCATCTCTTGTCAGAGCTCCCTGCCTACCTGAGGCCTGCTAAAGGTAAGCTGCCCTTTTCATTTATGAGGTTGCTGCACTTGGGCTAGTTCTCATTTGTTCCAGCCAAAGACTTTGCCACCCTGCTATTGTAGCAGTAATTTCTGTCCCACTATAGCACTACACTTGGCAAGCCAGGTAGATACTTATTTATAATGGAGAATTACCTTAAAATTATGTGTTAGATGGCTGTGGGACCCCAATTACACCAAAAGAGGAACTCCCAGGGGAAATCCCAGGATTCCTGGGTTCCTTATGGCTGAGTGCTGCTTGGATTATTGAAGAATGATGACACATAGGGGACAATGGTCCTACTATTAAATCCACTTCAAAAATGGCTAACTTCCTGAATAAATTAGGGTAAAACTTTGACAACTGAGGAAAGAATAGTAGCAGCAGCATCTGTCACAGCATGGCTGCTGCTTCTCACTATTACTGTGTATCTTTCCTAAGAAGAGGAAATAAAATATGAAAATGAGCTTTTGAAAGCTCATATTAGACAACAGGAAAACAAAATAACATCTTTGACAGGGCAAACTATCCCATCTTTAAATAGAACTTCTTTGAAATTAAAATCCACATCACTAGAAAGAGAAAAGAATTTGGATCAGCAGGATCCTTGGATCATAGTTAAACTCAAGAACAAAGGGAAGGCCAAGCAAACTAAAAGCCAACTAGAGGATATGGGAATTTCAGATTTTCTAGAAATAAAACCAATAATAACTGAAAGACAAAGAAAATCCAAGACTGACCAGCAGAGTTGCCTACTGATTATATGTAATGGTGTACCCATATGCAGCCGCCAAGTTCATGGATTTGTTGCAATGATTTAAGCAAAGAGCACTTTGCTGATTCAGGGATGATGAAAGATTCAGGGATGATGAAAGATCCGTCCCACTTTCATAAGGCAGGGTTGGCCCAAGCATAAATTATGCCACGATGGGTCGCCTATCTCAGCCAGCGGGATGGCCTGTCTTTTTCATCATTGAAAGAAGAACTTCAGAAGATCCTTGGCCCAGTGTCACATCACAGTGATGTGCCAGAAGAGATAATGGTCACTCCACTGGAGAAGAGTCCCTTTTAAGAAGGGAAGTATCCCATTCCTGGAGATGCCTGGTACACAGATGGGCTCAGCAAGGGTAACCCAAGTAAGTGGAAAGCCGTGGCATACCACTCCTCCACTGAAAATGTCCGGTTTGAAGGACAGGATGGTCAGAGTAGCCAATGGGCAAAACTGTGAGCTGTGTGAAATGTTATAACCAAGGAACATGGTGACAGAATCCTGAATAACTGCACAGTTGGGCTGTGTAATGGTGGCTCACTCCTTGGATTGTGCAGTGGGCCACCCAGGAATGGACTGTCCATGCCTGACCAGTCAAAAATATGTGGTTAGACATATGGAAAGTGGTTAGACACAGGACCATACATGTCTACCACGTTTCTGGCCGCCAACCACTACAATCACAGGGAAATGATAAAGTCAACACACTGGCTCAAGTTTGATGGATTGAGGATTCACCAACCAAGAACATCACCTGCTGGTTACATCAGAAGCTGCAGTATGCTGGACAGAAGACAAAGTGGGCTGCTGCTAAAGCACAGGGGCTGCCCACACAACTGTCTGGCATCACCCAGGCATGCTGAGACTGCAATGCTTGCTCTAGGATGAGACACTGTCTGAGGGTGTGAGATATGTCCTCGCCTGCGTCAACTCAGCAAGGGGGCTAATGTAGGCCTACCCAGTGTGAAGTGAGTACCTCCAAGGCACTCACCAAGTTGATGGCTGCCTACAGGAAGCCCAAGTCAGCAAGAGCAACCAAGGGACTCATTTTACCAGTACAATGGTACAATAAAGGGTAGAAGAAAATAATATTGAGTGGTGATTCCTTCTGCCATACAAACTGATAAGAGCAGGCCTTATTGAACACTACAGAGGTATTCTTAAGGCTGCCCTGAAGACAGACTCTCACTCCCTGCAGGGGAGGACAAAGAGACTCTACAAGTCTCTGCGGGACTTGAATGAAAAGCCTAGAGATGGCAGACCAAGGGCCCTGAAGATGCTACAGACAACGTGGGCCTCCTTGGTTAGGATCCAAATTACAGGCACCAATAATTGGGTAAAACCTTAAATTGGCAACGAAAACAATCATCTGCTCCTGAAAACCTAGAATGGCCTTGGAAGGTGCAAGTAGGACTAAAGTGATGTGCCCTAAATGCACCTTGAGGGAAGCTGGAGGATCAGTAGTCTCCCCTGTAATAGGTACACAGCCTGCAGATATTGTGATCAACACTCTAGTTTCCATTGCGAAGGGGACCTAAATCGTGTCCCTATGGCAAATCTGGATCCTCCCCTTTGATACCCAATGTAGCATGCAGCCTCAGATACTGGGTCAAAGAGTATGGTATGGGTGGCCGAGACATGCCCCAGTTCAAGCTGAAGTGCTGACTCAGGACAGGGATATGGTCTGTATCTTGCTGTGGAGGGCAGACCTAACCCTGCTGGTACCTCTGAAACATCCATGCTACTCCCCATGAGTCTCTCGGAGTCCACAGGATCACTGGGAAGAACAACGTGATATCAAGATGCTCCGGTGTCACTATAACATCAGTGTGACACCTAGTGGTGAACTATATGTGACTAATGGAATGTGAGTTAAACATCCGTGGTCCAAGCAACTAAGTGCCTCCAGGAGAGCCATTGAGTACTGGCCCACAAAGGAAGATGAACCTCAGCCAAGAACCAATCATCTAATATTTTGTCAATCTACACTGTGATGGGCAAATTGTACAAAGCCTTGTGGTTTACTAGATCACTGCAATGGAAAAGGCTTACCTTTACCTGCTCAATCCCGTTCACACCACGAAGAGATAGAGCGTAAGGTAAATGCAAGTTATGGTCTGAACCAGTGACTGAACAACCCAGGAGAGCTCAGGTGCAAGCAATGCACTTGAGTGACTGGAAAGGGTGGAGTTAGTTAGGATCCACTCCTTCCCAGATCTCATTTAAGGGTTGACAGTGGAGATGAGGGCATCTCTTGCCAGAGTTCCCTGCCCATCTGAGGCTTTCCAAAGGTAAGCAGCACTTTTTCTTCATTTCTGCACCTGTGGTCACTGCACTTGGGCTTGTTCTCATTTGCTGCAGCCAAACACTTTGCCACCCTGCTGTGACTGCAGTACTTTCCATCCCATTACAGCATTACAATTACAGTCTGATCATAGATTCACATGGTTGACGAGGATGATGATTCAGAAAAACCTTTCTTTTGTCCTCAGTACTCATTTACAAACCTTTTGTAAAGGTTTTTTGTAACACCTTTTGTATTAGGATAAGTGTATTGATCTTAAATGAATACTCAGCAATTTATTTTTTTAAATACCACGCAGTTTATAGGTAGTTGCACTGAATTACTAGAAGTCTCCATAGCTTTTTGGTTTCAAGATATACCCTGGAAAAGTAGAATCCAAATATTAAAAAGGAAAAAGACCCTATCAAAATGAAGTCAAGCATTCCAAATCAGATGTACTGTTGCCAATCTATAAGCCTCACTGACTAATCAAGTTTTCTTTACAGATACTTGAACTTGTACACTATTTGAAGAACTGATTTAAATGTATCAGCTAACTACAACAAATCAAGCAAATGGGTAAATTCACTGGTGTTATCAAATGGAGCAGACCATTCTGGAAGCCTAGCTTTTCAAGAGAAAAGTTTGATTATCAAACTGGATTACTAGTAAAAATAAATAAATAAATAAATCAGTATCTATTCACTGTTTTCAAAAACAAAGAGCTCCATGAGACCTACTGAACAATAGTTCATACTTCCTTTTAGGATGAAGATACCTCTAAAGTAACTGAATGGGTATCATTAATTTTTATACTGAGAAAACATTTTGCAAGAGGATGCAACTATATGCAATTCAGATAAAGAAAGAACAAACTGAGGAGCTACAGGCATTAAAAAATTGTTCAAAACTTGAAGCACAAAGCTTTGCAATTCTTGAAAAAGGAGATATGGAAATAATATACTGAAATCTTTACATTTAATGATTTATGATTAATGATTTAAACAGAGCTTCAGAAATAGTACAGATACGTTAATTTACTATTTGTTTTCATCATTATTAACACCAGCAAAACCAACTTTCCATATGATAGTCCAGCATCTGGGCTGAGAAACTACATCTGAGCATTATCATTGCTTTAAAACAAAGCTGATGGTCAAGCTACTGCACCAACATAATCAATAGTAAGCAAAACATTACATGGACCCAAACACTTAAACAAAGCTTTAAACCTAAATCATCATTATAAAAATCAAATTTTGACAAAATATCTATTATTTTCAGTTCTACATTTTTTTCCTTCTATTCTTCTTTCACTCTGTGACAAATGTTTATGTTCAATAGTCCAGACTCTGGCACAATTAACTATGAGTCAAAATCTATTTAATGCTTTTGCAAAAGCAAGCAACCTTGAGAAAGGGCTTATCAGACCAAAGAGATGCAACAGTTTATATTTCCTACATCTCAGTAAGAATTCCCTCCCATTTACTCATTGGTTATGTACTCCAGAATTAACAGCCTATTGATGCTTCTAATTTTCCAAGCAAAAGTCTAGCCCCTGTTTACTGCTTGGTTAGCCCCTCCCTGCTCTTCTCCTATTCTTTATTTTTTTCCTATTACAGTATGCTGGGGGAAAGTTAACCATGAGAGATTATCCCATAGTTATTGGTCATATCACAGAACTGGTTAGTACCAGAACACCTCCTGACATTATTAAAAAATGCAGGTCTTCTGTTCTGCAAAGAGAAATTTATCTTGCATCACAGAATCACCAAGGTTGAAAAAGAACTACAAAGTCATCCAGTCCAACCATTCGCCTATCAACAACAGTTCTCACTGAACCATGTCCCTGAAAGCAATATCTAAACATTCCTTGAACACCTCCAGGATTGGTGACTCTACCACCTCCATGGGTAGCTTGTTCCAGCACCTGACTACTCTTTAGGAGAAATATTTCCTAATGTCTAATCTGAATCTTCCCTGGTGCAACTTGAGACCATTGCCTCTAGTGCTGTTTCTAGATACACGGGAGAAGAGGCCTACTCCCATTTCCCCACAGACTCCCTTCAGGTAGTTACAGAGTGTAATAATGTCTCCCCTGAGCATCCACTTCTCCAGACTAAATAATCCCAGTTCCCCCAGCGTCTTCTCATAAAGCCTGTGCTACAGACATCATCAGCTTCACTGCCCTTCTCTGGACATGTTCCAGAGCCTCTGTATATTTCATGTAGTGAGGGGCCCAAAACTGAACATGCTATTCAAGGTGCCATCTCACCATTCCTGAGCACAGAGACACAATCACTTTCCTGCTCCTGCTAGCACCACTATTTCTGATACAAGCCAGGATGTCATTGACCTTCCTGGCCACACTGCTAAGCCAAGCATCAACCAATACTTCCAAGTCCATTTCCTCCATACAGTCTTCCAGCCACCTGCCCCAAGCCCATAACTTTATCATGTGGCCATAGTGCAGGACCTGGAACTTGGTTTTGTTGAACCTCATCCTGCTTGTTTCAGCCCAGCAATCCATCTTGTCCAGATCCCTCTGTAGATCTTTGCTACCCCCAGAAAGATCTACGTTCAATCGTCTGCAAACTTACTGAGAGTGCTCTCAGTCAGGTCATCAATAAAGACATTGAAGAGGATTTGCACTAGTACTGAACCCTGAGGAACAGGGGTCATAGCTCCACAGCACCAAACAACATTTCTTTCCCCACATATCTACGTCAAATTCTGGAAAACATTTTCTATACTGGAGGCATAGAAAGCCCAAGAGTTAATGTAAAGTCAATGGGGAGAACTACTGGAAAACAATATCAACTATTCTTTTCTAAAAGTAGAATACAGCTGTTGAACAAATCCATGAGAAGGTATCAAGAATAAAAATCTCAATTCAAGGCAGAATTTATAGTATTTATTTTCAATGCACACAATTTTATGCACACAATTTTTAGGTAAACACTCGTCCATCGACTCAAATTTATTATAAAACAATGAACATTACTCCAATGGCTGCAAAGACACTTCAGCATTTGAGGAATGAGAAATGGTTTTGTTCTGGAAAGAAACAAAACCATAACACTTCCTATTTCATGATGAGGTCTTCCAGAACTCATTTTCAAGCTTTTAAAATTTGTACAAGGATGTATTATCCTCCTAGGTACATTAAGGAAAAGACCAGATTGGATGAATACAGCATGATTTTTCTCTTCATAAGGACAGTTGAGTATCATACACACAGAGAGCCAGAATTGCATTCCCAATCCTTGGTGAATTTCAATATCCAACTAGATAATCTCTACTATGACCTCACAGCTGATCCTGCCACTAGGCAGCAGTTGGCTTAGAGACATGAAGTCCTCTTCCAGACTGAATTATCTTCTTATCTCTCCAAAAGATAACAACCAAATTTAGACTGAACTTCTGAACTGATAATCACAAGAACTTCACTCAACTCTCTGGGAAATTCCTCAGCAGACAGCAAGATAACTCAGGAGGCCAACTGAGTAGTTTGTCCTACATCCAGAAAATAATAGTTCACAAATAATGTTCTCTGTCCTTTCATAGTATTTAAACCAACATTCAACTGCATTAGTGTGAAGAGTTTCATTACCTTTAAAAAAAAAAATTAAACCACCTATAGAAACATTGTTCACCTACAATAATTTACTATAAGCAAATTTTGAACACAACTACTCATACTGCACTCTGAGATATATGGCTTCTTGTAAACAGGAGAGTTGGCCAGTGAGCTAACAAAATCAGTAGGTCATTTTCAGAAACGTGTGTTCCTGTATAAATCACTCAGACCATGAAGCTCATGCTAAATTATAAAGTGCAAAATAGCTTCACTGCTATTTAATCAGCTTCCCCAAGAAGTTCAGCAGGTTTAGACCCATGATAAAAAGCAAATATTAACTAACTAAGCAGTGAAGTATACTAGGGGAATCATTCTCACTTTTTCTAGCACAAATATAGAACCAAAAAACAGAGTTCAAAGGGACCTTAAAAGATCATCACATCCAGTCGTTCACAGGAAAAGGAAGCCTACGTGAAATTATTCAGCACCCTGTCCAATTGCACCTTAGAATCCCTAGCAATGGAGGTTTTCACCATGTCCCTGGGGAAGTGTCATGGTTTTATGATTTTTGTTATCTGTATTCCACATCATAACATCATGCAGTGCACTGGAAGGTAAAGAGTTAATGTTCCAGTTCCAATGATTGCTGATATTTCTGGGTACCTGGTTCTCAAAAAAGAACTACTACATATCCCAGAGAACTTACACTGTTTCATTTCCATTTTCCATTTAGAGGGAAATGTAAAACTGCTTGCTAGTCACAAGATGAGCTTCTTTTACTTCTTATCTCTATGGTGTGTGCTCCCTAGCCATCTCACCTTCATTTACTCACATTAGAGTAAATGAACTTCAGTTCTGGACACTCTCTATTTATTAGCTTCAATTCCAATTACATTTTATTATATTGTGCTATCTCACATTCTGCTATCATATTTACTTAATTAGTTAATTTAGTCAATTCTCCCTTAGCTCATCACTGGTTCTTAGGCCAATCTCCCTACCTTTTCGCTTTTTCCCCTTTCACCCTCTACAAGGGCATGAGTCCATGGGAACCTCCACACCATTTAGTCACAGAACTGGACTGAACTGGCTCACAAACTGTTGACAGGAAGTTGTCCCAGTGATTGATTTCTCTCACTGTGAAAAAATATTTATATCAAGACATAACCTTTGCTGGTGGAGCTTGTAATTACTGTTCCCATCTCCCACCCTTCTAGCTGTGGACGTCCCCATTCATTGCAGGGGAGTTGGACTAGGTGACCTTCAAAGCTCCCTTCCAACTCTAAAGTTTCTATGATTCTCCCTATAAAACAAGACCCTCCATCCTCTCTTTAACCATCGTTTTAAATGTCGGAAAGCTGTAAAGAGGTCCCCATTCAAGATTTTCTTCTTCAGGGTTAAAGACCTACCTCCTTCAGTCTCCTCTCACAGGGCAGGTTCTTTATGAGTCCCAACACTGTCCTAGGACACAAGTAGCCTGACATATTCATAACTGAGCTTTAAAAATGTGACAGAAATCTGACAAAGTTCATTACTAATACAATGCATTTCAGGTTAGAAAAGTTAAGATGTCTGTTGTGAAGAGCAGCAAAAGTTGGTGGAATCAGGAAAACAAACTAAATGACATTAATTAATCCAATAGAAATATGAGAAAATGTAATTCCACATACAGAATGACTGCTACTTAGGAATGTCATCTTGAACAAGGCAGTTCCATGAAAGACACCAATTCAGTGGTTTTAAAAAAATCCAATCAAAGACACACCATTAGGAAAACAGTTATCATTATGTTACTGCATGAACATGTGATCCTGCATGATCGTTCTTGCTAACCCTCTGCTTCTGGTGTTTAAACTATTTTTACTGTATCTACATGAAGATCTTTCCTTTATCCCATAACTGCTTGTTTTGTTCAGAACCTTTAAGCAATGCGTAGTGTCAACAGTCTACTTTATAGAAGCACAAGTGGGAGAGGCCCACAGAAGGAACATTTCTAAGGAAATGCTGATAAAGGCTTCTTCAAGCTGCAGCTTCAAGCTGAAATATTTGAAGAAATACAACTGGAATTCATTAAACAGAAAATGACATGAACCATGTGAAAACAATTGTCACTACTCCTAAAATACAAGAAAACAAGTAAACTAGGACTCAAGGCAGTGGGTTTATCTGTGTGGAACTACACCCATTTTATTGTAAGGGTATAAAAGGCTGCAGCTTTTTCCCCACTGAAAACACATTTCTGTTTAAGTTTAGACTAGACAAGCTCATGAAGCAGAATTTTTCTGAGCAATGTAAAACATGAGAATACCACTTCTGGTTCAGTGTTCGAGCTTGATATCGTTGAAACTAGGAAGAGAATTCTCAGATTAAAATTCTTTTTACAGAAATAATACATAAAAACAGAATTACAGAATACTTAATTTCAAGCCAATTTATCCATTACGAGAAGTTTTATTCATAAAACTTAGAAAAACATAAGACAAAAATTTCTCTTAAAAGCATTAGTTAAGTTCAGGTCCTCAGTATTAAAATATTAAGCCTCATTTTATATAATTAAGGTTCTAGTCTAGCACACTTCTCCAGAGACACAAAACTCTACATATTGCCAGAGCCTGAAGAATTAGTAACAACAAATTTGAAACAGAAAAAGTGCTTCTGCTCAGAAGTCATAAACCAGAATAACTTGTTTCTGATCATGCCTGGTAATGGTTCAGAATCACTATTTTCATTTAACTTTGTGTGGAAGCATCATTAGCAACCTTGAAAAAGTAATGTATTGCATCTCTAATTATTCAGATTTAGCAGGAAAACCAATTCTCGTGCAGGACAAGAAGCATTTTGTAAAGGTCCAACTGGAGTTTATTTGCTTGTTTACTACAAGTAAACTGCTAATCGAAGTAGAACATTTTCTGCAAACAAGATTTTACTGTACTGAAAAGTGTTTTGGAAAAGTCTCATAATATTTAATTATGCTGTATCATTTTCACCACATTATTTTTTATGAAATAGAAAGAAAAATGCTAGTGCTAAAGTTTACAACCTATAATTCTTAAGGTATATACTAGCCATGCATTGCTGTGTAAAGCATGTCACAGAGTAACAGCTGATACATTTTCATAATGTACAGTTTTATCCTTTAGAAAATTTTTATTATGTTATCAAAACATAGAGGTCTCGGGCTTCACAATAGCGGATACATTTTATAGTATGTGAGAACAAGGGAGTAACATAAGATTAATTTATGAGAAGGGGCACACTGTTCTCCTGAAATGTATCACCCAGAGACTCCTCCCATACTATCACTTTATTTGTATAGCACAGTACTATATTTTTACTTTAAAGCTTCCTTACTGGGGCATTATTTTACTGACATCAGATAATAAAACAACAAAATTCATGGTATGAATAACGTAAGGAACAGCAGAATATCAGTGTCCATAACACAGATGCAATGTTGCTTAACCAGTAAAAAACATCCACGGCATCAATTCTTTCAACTTATAAATCTTGCTGAAATCAAGATAATACAGCCAACAGAAACTAACTTAATTTCAATGGAATTTATTTAAACATACCACTATTCTTTAGCATTTTGAGTCAATAGCTAGTTCACAAGCCATTTGCTCAGCATTTACATTTTAGTCCCTCAGCTTAAGACAGCCAGTGCATTCAACAGTGAGAAGTTAGCTACAAATAACATAAAAAACAGAGTCTTGTTTATATCTGAAAGAGTAGAGGGCAAACCTTGTGCAGCTCAATAGACTTGCTTATGCTTCTCCACTCTGTTATGTGAAATTGGTCTGATAAAACCATCAGAATAAAAATTAAAGACATCCATCACAGAATAAAGAAGCAGCTCAGCAAAACTTCATTTCTATAATTCTTCAGCAGGAATCCAGAAGGCCAGCTTTCACTTTCAAATACCACAACTGCACTCCAACTGATATCAAAGAGATCTCTGTCATTACATCGAAAAATCACAATTCACCCCCTCAGTAACATCTCAGCAAAATTCATACTCTAGTGATATCATAGCCACATGAGAATCACAGGGAGATACAGGAAGGGGCAGTAACAAAATAGGAAGTGGACTATTATGACAGGAGCTGTGAAGAAAACCTTAAGGTGATCAAAGTATAAACATGGTATGCCAACATTCAGAAGACTAGAGCCTCATATCTTCTCTTGTAGATGAGTCACTGCAGATAAAGTTGGAGGAGGACCAAGCAAGCAAAATCTAAGATCACTTTAAGCGTTAAGAATTAAATAGCTAAAATCGCAAAAAAATTAATAAATCAATATGGAAAACAGGTTAAATTTGTAGCTGACAAAGACGCTATCCTTCCATTTGTGTTCTCCTCCTCTTCAAAGATGGAAAGACAAACCAAAGCTTTTTCTAATTTCTCTACCTCTACACCTGCCCTCTTCTATCTTCTGTTCATATTTAAGCACATTTATCTATCTTTCTTCTATGTACTGATATAATCTTTTTTTTTCTTTCACTATGTCATCCATGCTGATAAAACCCAAACTGAAAGCAGTACTGAAAATACACATTTCTTAACTAAAAATCTAACAGCCTGTACAAGCATTTCTTTCCCATTCTGATTTCAAGATGGCTCTAACTTCTGAGAGCTGCTGTACATAAACCTAGAGCAGCAAAAATACTGTATAACAGACAGCAGCTGCACTTTTTGAATGAATCCAAATTGCCTTTTGGAAGATGTTAAAAGTGATCTGTCACAAGAAACATTAAACAGTCTATTTGGAAATTAACTCACATAAAACAATTTACTTGTGTGATCTATTGAATGGAATTAATTAGTCTGTCTTGTTAAGCGTTCTCTCTGGGTTTAAACATACATTAAAAGTATTTGGGCATATTTCTCAGATAACCATGGATGTGTAAGGAAAGAAAAATATATTTATATCAAACAGATTATTTAAGGAATTAAAAGGAAAAGCTCTACCCACAGTAGCACATTGATAATATAATGTTAATGATCAGCTAATGGTATTAAAAATTCAGGTAGTTCACATAAACAGACGACAGTAAACTGTTCTCTCTCTCCATTATTAGATTCCACGCTAACAGGGAAAAAGAAGGCAAAGCAGGTAACACAGCTTACAGACATTGGCTCCTCACAAAAAGTCAGTATTGTTCACAAACTCTTAGGACCAACAATGCTTTCAGCTTATCTAATCTTATAAGTAAATATTAAATTCATTACTTGGGAATATGTGAGCATGAACTTAGTCTAAAAATACTAATAGCTAGCAACTAATGCTGCAAATAAAACTGCAGCAATTCCAACTCATCAGAAGAGACTCAATCACCATTAATCTTCTCCTAGTTTTATATTTGTACTCCTCCAAAAACAATGACACAATCAGCTGTTCTGTAACTTTCTGCATCTCCCTTGGTTTCCCCTACACCCGTCACCCATCCTGCGTTGTCGGAGCAGGGCCAACAGGGACGGACTGGTTCTGCAATTCCTGCAGATGTTCTGCTATGTCACCTGCACACAACCCGCTGCAAAATGCTCAGCAGTGCTACTTCTAATCTGTTTTAAAATATCTGACAGGCATGCACACACCGAGGGAGGGGCATCAGCCTGCTGAAAGACATTTTTGCTGGGAAGTAAATAAGCACCACTTGTACCCCTTGCAAATACATCTTCCCTATACATAAATCTCCCTGTAGAAGATACTATTTCTTCCCAGCTACTTTTAAGTTATTTGCACAAAGGCATCACCACGTAACAGAAAGAGTGCAGAAAGATCCATTAGTTTTTAGAACTGCACGATAACTTCGGGTCACCACAAGCCACCCAGCACCAGCACTCTCCCAACTCCACGGAGAAACGAAGGCTCTCAGCCTCCTAACCCCATATAAATAGCACAGCCACCTGCTTACCGGTGCTGCCTCCGCTTGTCAGCAACTGGCCATAACGCCCCACCACCGGTACGGGAGACGCTGGTCCGCCCCCACCACGGGAGCTCCCATCCCGGTCAATTTGCACCCCTACTCCCAGGATGTTCCCAAGGCACTGTAGGGCTGCTGCCCTCTGCCTGGCCTGCCCCGCCGCCGGCATGCCGCAATACCCGCAACCGACCGCGCCGCCCGTCTTCTGGTGGCCCCTCTTAATGAGCATGGTGAGGCCGCTTCATTTCCTCAGCACCACCACTGCCTCCTCTTCTTCCTTCCCCTTCTTCTTCCTTCCCCTTCTCCCTTCCTTCCCCTTCTCCCTTCCCCTTCTCCCTTCCCCTTCTTTCCCCCCTGCTAGAGCTGGCGGCGACCATCTCATTTTGTTCCCATCATCGTCCGGGGAGCCTGGGCAGAGCTGCGCCAGACTGCATAAGCAACTAGAGAGGGAAGGAGCGAAGCGGTCTAGCGAAGGCTCAGCACTCGATGGACCGCACAAGCCACATCCATCCTGCCGGGGCTCCACCGGCACCGTGTGACCACACTGCCCCAGTGGACCCGCCCTCTTCGCTGGATATCGTGTGGTGCGGTGGCGCGGGCTAGTCGCGCGTTTGGGGCTGTGAATGGCTGTGAGGGGCTGCGCTGCTTCAGGGCAGGAAAACGTATCGTTTTCCAGCGAGTGTTACTTGTGGCTTCCGGACACCGTGCTGGATTTCTCGGTGTATCGTCACTGGGAAGGAGTAATTGGAAGCATCTTCGGTGAGAGGAATTTCCTCTTGTTCCGTTCTCAGAAGGCCAGCTGAGGTACTCATATACTTCGTATTGTTTGCTGTGTGGGCATTCTGCATAATGTTGTACGGAAAGTAAAGAGCACGGTCGCTATGGTTCATGAAAAATCACAATAGCAAGTGAATTGCCAGTACAGGATGAGGTCTGTGCATAGCAAACTGTGAGAGGCTTTCATCCCTGAAATACTTCTTTCCATCTTGATGTATTACTGGAGTCAAGTCATTTTCCCAGGTGCTTCAGGTGTTCACAGTTAAAATAAGGATTTAGGTTCAGAAATTTTTTACTAAGAGGTCAGTAGTCAGGCACTGATACAGAGTGCCCAGAGAAGCAGTGGATGTCTCGTCCCTGGGATGCTAAAGTCCAAGTCAGAGGGCACCATGAGCAAACAGCTGTCGGGGTTTTCATGTCAGCTCACTGTAGAGGATGGAAGCTGCATGATCTTTAATGGCCCTTACAACCCAAACCATTCTGTGATTTCAAAGACCAGAACTCTTTTGTCTGCTTGAATTGAGTTAGGGGATGCCAAGACAGAGGAAAGTGGCAGGCAGGATGAGACGATAAGCTGAGGAACACAAGATGTAAAGGGTCCATAATATCACTTGGTTTTGCTAACTCAAAAGAAATTCTCAAATAGCATCACTTAATTTAACCTTTTGCTAGCTCAAGGGGAACTTATTGCTTAACCTTTTGCTAGCCCAGACACATTCTCAAGGGAACCTTCTCCAGTCAGCAGGAAAGGGCCCCTAAGAAAGCAAGGGGGAGGAAAGATAGGCAGAATTAGAAATTGCTGAGGTATGCAGGGTGGGAGAAGGGCTCAAAACTGGGACAAATGTTGGAAGAACATGGCAAGGAAGACGTCTGACTTCATCCCAGAATGACCACCAGAGGGGGAGGAAGACATCCTTCCATCCAATGGAAGCTACTGTGCATGCACTGGGGAGGGGGACAGCATGTAAATGAATTCCTGGAAAAGTACTGAAGATGTCAATGGGTCTTGGGTAACACTTTTGAATATGTATGAGTTGGCTTCCAAATGTATCAGGACCCTGTTCTCTGGTGTGCAAGCTAGGAGGAGTGATCCTCCTTGCATCCGGTGTGTGGTGCAGCACTGAAATAAAATCTACCTGCTCTTTTAACCTTATGTGGGTTAGAGAGTTTGATTCCATAAATCAGAATAATAAACAATAATTTGTAAATTTAACAGTAATTTAAAATATTGTTTTGTATTTCCTATGTATCTCTATCATCACTGATAAATGAGATATAAGATATTTCTTTGTAGATATGAGATGTATCTCTATAGATATGAGATATATGTTTACTAGATATAGCACATTTAAAAATTTATTTTCAATATGTTGCACACCAATGCAAGAATCCTCTTTCAGCAGAGTGTTGACTTGAAAACATTCTGTTCTTTTTACACCGTCTTTCTTGAAGGTCTGTTTTGTTTAAAGTAAATATTAGTATTTTGGAGTGATGGCATTGGTGGACAGACAAAGGGCAACAGATATCTTCCTGGACTTCTGCAGAACCTTTTACATGGTTCCTCACCACATCCTTCTCTCTAAAATGGAGAGGTATGGATCTGAAGGATGGACTGGTAAGTGGATGAAAAATTGGTTGACTGGTCACAGCCAAAGGGCTGTGATCAATGGCTCTGTGTCAGATTGGAGGCCAGTCACAAACAATGTTTGTTTTTTTAATTCTCTATAATCCACCGTCATTCTCCACGTGCCATCCGACTTTCACACTGGCCATATGGGGGAGTTATATGGGCTGTGTGCAGGTCTTATAATACCCACTTTTTCTAATTCCTGCACCGTTCTCGATATTTCTTCCTGCCCACCCGGGAGTCTGCCTTACATTAGTAATCCGGTGCAGTTTTGGCAGGCAAATAGGCCCATGTTTCGCATGGCCTCTCAATATCGCCTGCACCGCCCGGATACTGATGCATCTCTGTTGAAGTCTGAACTCCCCTACGGTTGTCTGGAGAGCCAGACCCCATAGAATATCTATGCCCAGGATGTATTCTTGAACTGGGGCATTAGATACCTTATACTCCCGGGGTGGGAGACACCCAGCCCCCAGTTTTAACCATGTTTGGGTGACAGGAATAGTTTGGCCCCCAAAACCACCAGTCATCACTCTATCTCCATTAAATTTCGTCGGATCTCCATAGGTAATTGATGTTTCCGCCCCGGTGTCTACTAGCACCATAACTCTGAATATTTTTCCAGGACCAATAAATCGTTAGTTCTACATAGTGCCTCCGAGAGAGGGGTTATAGGACAACAAGCATGGATTCTTGGTCCTGCCAAACTGATCTTGTCACTTTTTGTGGTATAGCATAACAGTGTTAGTGCACAAGGGAAGATCCGCTGTCATCTATCTGCACTTCAGTGAGGCCTTTGACACAGTCCTTTATAACATCCTTCTCTATGAATTAAAAAGGTGTGGATTTGATGGGTGGATTATTTGGTGAACAAGGAACTGGTAGAAATATTATACCCAGAGACTGATGGTCAATGGCTCAATGTCCAGATGGAGATCAGTAGCAAGAGGCGTACCTCAAGGGCCAATACTTCAACCTATTCTCTTTAACATCTTAATCAGTGACATCAACAGCTATGGAGGCTCAGTTTTAACAGTAGTCAACAGGACATCACCTTGTTAGATGCCAGAAAAGGCCCGTATGGACCTCTCTAAGCATGTGTGTGGGTTTTGTAATTGTCTTACCTCCCTTCCTCATTAGGGCTTAAAGACCTCTTCCTACTCCAGCCTAACAGATACTAACTGTATTTTCCTTCTTGCGGCGGGTGGGGGAAGACCCTGACAAATACTCGATCGCCACCTGGCGCCGGGATGCAGACTCGACTCCAGGAGAGTGAAAAACGTATTTTATTGTGCAGATAGCTCACTTATATAGTACATGAGTTGTTTATGTCCCTTTGTCCACTCGTCCTTTTCTCATTGGTAAAGCCTTGCAGTTAGACAATAATGAATCCTGCCCAAGCATACACCTTGTTTTTCTGATTCCACCCGAAAACAGTTCCGCTAAGTTGTTTGCTACTTAGCTCAAGGTCAGCTCGTCGCTTACCACATCTGGTATTATTCCATTGCTATGTACTCAGAGCTGCTGTGCCCCTGCTTGTACAGTTCTTTCAGGGAGCCATGGCCCTGCTCCCTGAGCCATTCTGCAACACCTTCTTTTGTTGGGAATTCTTTAGAATGTCTGCAACATTACTTAGTTCATTGGCAATACATATGTCACAAGTCTCTGATCAGGCAGCAAAAGAATATTCTTAAAACTACTACGTTCAGAGAAAAGGAGGAATCAATTAATAATGACTTATTTTCTGACATCCCAGCCCATGTGTCACATTGTTTTCTTGTTACTCTACAATTATTTTTTTCCTATATAAGTGGGGAAAAAAAGCATTTTGTATAACAATTTTTTTTTATTATTTAAATACAGTACATACTCTTACTTTCCACCTATTTTAGCAGTACAAGTGTGTAGTTTTGTGTGTGTTTTTAAAAGGTTAGATTATGTATTGACTAAAAGTTTTGAATAATGCTACTCTAAGGCAGTAAATACAGATGATGTGATATGAGCTTCCCAGCTATGACTAAGTTATTTTATTTGTCTTATGTGGCACAGTTTTGGTAGCAGGGGACTGCAGGGGAGAACCAAGCCCAGCAGTGCCCCATGTCAGAGCAGAGCAAGCTCCAACTGCTCCAAAGGATCCTACCACTGCCAGAACTGAGCCATGGACAATGCTGGGTGTGAGCAGATCTAAGAGAAGGAAACTTCTGCTGGGAGGCAGGAGTGAGAAATGAGAGAGAAGAGGGCCTGCAGGCACTGTGATCAATACAGGAGTAAGACAGGAGGTGCTCCAGGCATGGAACAAACACTCTCTTTAGCCCAGGAGAGGCCCATGGAGGAGCAGACCATCCCCCACAGCATATGTGCACTGTACAGAACATTTTTTCCTGTGCAGTCATTAAGGATCCCACACTGCAGCAGGGGATGAGGCCTGAAGGACATACGGATCATGGACATCCCCACAGCAGCAGCCTCAGGCCAGAGTTGTAGTTGTGGGTAGCAGTCAACAGTGGGGAAAGAGGGCTGGGAGAGCTATCACCCATGGGGATTTGTGTGGAGCAGTGCCTGAAAGGTGGTCCCTATGGCACAGATCCCTTATGGAGCAGTGCTGGGAGAGATACAGTCTGTGGAAGCCCAGGCAGGACTGGTTCTGAAAGGCTGGCACCTATGGGAGAGACCCAAGTGGAGCAGGGACAGAGAGTGACCGTGGAGGAGTGGCAAAGAGAAAGAAAATGGACTGATCACAGCCCTCATTACCCTATTGGGTACCCCCTTGGGGGTGAAGGCAGAAGAAGGGTGAACTGGTGTACTGATAATCAGTCAGCTGAATATGAGCCAGCAGGGTGCCCAAGTGGTCAAGAAGGCCAGTGGCATCCTGGCTTGGATCAGAAATGGTGCAGTGAGCAGGACTAGGGAAGCCATCCTTGCCCTGTGCTCGACACTGATGAGGCCTCACCTTGAGTACTGTGTTCAGTTTTGGGCACCTCGGTACAGAAATGACATTGAAGTTCTGGAGCAGGTCCAAAGAAGGGCAACAAGGCTGGTGAAGGGCTTGGAGAATATGCCCTATGAGGAGCAAGTGAAGGAATCGTTTAGTGGGGGAAAAGGAGACTATGGGGAGACTTTATTGCTCTCTTCCAATATCTGAAAGATGCTTACAGCAAGTGCAGGGTTCTCACTGGTGACAGGTCACAGAATGAGGGGAAATGGCCTTAATTTGTGCCAGGGTAGCTTTAGGTTGGATATCAGGAAAAACTTCTTTATAGAATGGGTTCCAGAAAGCACTGGATTAGGCTCCCCGAGAAGTGATTGAGCCACCAACCCTGGATGTGATTACAATCTGCCTAGATGTGGTGCTCAGGGACATGATTTAACAGAGGAATATTAGAGTAAGCATAGTGCGGTTAGGTTGTGGTTGGACTTGATGATTTTTAAGTTCTTTTCCAACCTGAGTGATTCTATGATTCTATGAATGGTGGGAAGGTTTCTTTGTTGTTTGCCTTCATTTCTCATTGTTCCAGTCTGCTATTAACTGACAATAAATTAATCTTCTACATGCTCCTATATGCTCAATCTGTTTTGCTCATGGCAGTAACTGGAGAGTGTCCTTACGTAACCCACTGAGCTCTTTTTGTCATATTTTATACCCCTGTATTTGGAGAAGCATTTGCTTCAGTATGTCAAATTGAACCTTCTTTACTGTTTTTAATTGACTTTTTGCAACTCTACACAATTAATTTCTTTCATGTTTTTGTTTTTATCTCATTTCCCTGTTGATACCATATTTAACATTTCATTTGTCCTTCTGTCATATGATTTCTCAGCTGCTCTTTTAAGTTTTTTCTTCATGCTCTCTCTTCCTAGCTGAATCCAGAAAGTATTAGTCTTTTCCCCTCATTGACTCCAGTAGTCCCCTGGCGGTAAGGATGTATTTAACTTAGTAGTCATGAATAAAAGTGAAGGTAAGATGCTATGGAATAATTAATGCATTTATGAAAAAATATTAATACATCTACTATCACTCACTCAAATACCTTCAGCTCCTTCCACTCTTCCAATTACTCTTTCTTTTGTACCGCAAATAATATTCCCCTCCTTCCCAGCACTTAACAAATCCAATACTACCAATGCTTTTTTTTTTTTTTCAGAGCATAAGCCTTTATCTTACAGCATCCAAGAACTCACTTCTTGCTTGCTTTTCTTTTTTTTTTTCTTCAGCAGAATCCTTCACTTTCTCAGCTTAAGGAGTAGCCATCTTGAGTAATATATCACCAAAACAAACAATACATGGTTGGTTTGTTTTGCCCACATAATAAACAATCACAGATCTGCTGAGGTTGGAAGAGATCTCTAGAGATCACCTAGCCAACATCCCTACTCAAGAAAGGGTTAACTACATCAGGCTGATCAGATTATGAGCATCCAGAATGCAAATACCTTGCAAATATCTCAGCCATTGCCGGCAACCAATTCCCAGACTTGAGAAATAAGTTTTTCTTCCATTTTGACAGAATGGTGTGATATTTACAATTTTTGAGAGGTAGGTATCTGTTATGTTTAAAAAAATAATCCCCATAGCATTTACATGTAAAGTTTATAACAAACTATGCCTCATCATACTATTCTCAACATGTTTCCAGTGAAACTAGTTAGAGATCTGTGGTAAATGAAAGTGCCATGATCCCAGCAGGAACTGACTGAAATAAGAGGAGAAAATGATATATATAAATCTAGTTGATGGCAGGTTAGATACAAATCACAACTCAGTGAATTCTCCTTCTTCCCCTCGTATTCCTCAATGATTAAATCAGAGGGGTGTTTTAGTGCTTTTTTGTTATTTCATGTTTTTGTTAGTTTTTTTTAACATTCCAGAAGGTAGAAAACTATTTGCATCACTACTCCTGCCCTCAAGATAAGATCAGCTGTGTTAGGGAAAGTATATATTTGTATTAGATAATCCATACATGTTCAATTCAGGTAAATAAAGCTTTCATAAATTGTCTCTGCTTTTAAGAAGTAGGTCTCACGATGCTGACACAATGTATTCCAGTTTTTGAACAAGTCTTTGCAAACTTGGGAAAAAGTGCAATTGGGAAGACAAAAGCTGTGTTTGCACAAACAGCATTGCATTGAATAGTGTATATCACTAAAATCAACCTGCATCATCATTTTTTATGTATGCTCAATGAGGATGAATCTCATCTTTCTAACCACCTTCAATGAGATCAGTATAACATAAGACTTAGCAGCAGCCACATAAATCCCTGTATTTCTGCATACTTCATTTATCCATATTAAATATGAACACATACTTTCTACGTAAGAAAATAACCACTCACTTAATGCAGCTAAATATCAAAATAGTATTTGAGTAGATGGAATTTTCTTGTTATCTTTAGCACCAAGACCAGTTGCATATCTGTATAAACTGAACCATTTTATGTCTGCCTGTGTTAGTATGTGTGCAAAATATTTTTTGTATTGGATATAAATATTGTTGTTTTAACGTGTTTAAAAGCATGACCATTCCTTTCGGATAGTTAACATAATTTTTGCACTGTCCTAAATTTGTACTGTCCTGATTCCAGACAATATTGAGGATGTAACTTCCTGGTCCAGATATAAGACCAGAATAGCTTTTAGTAGATTTGATGCTCACCTGATGCTTTAGTAGATCTGATGCATTCATTAAGAGTATAATATTAAGAGGCAGTCTGGGATGCAGCATCCCATACTTGTGTTAAGTTATTTATTTCAAAGAACATGGACTTAACAAAGAGTGGAGTCAGGATCCTGAACTTCAGGACAGCACGCTTCAGGCTGTTCAAGGAATTGCTGGATGAGATCCCATAGGAATCTGTCTGTAGGAACATAGGAATGGAATGCAGCTGGGAGCTCTTTAAAGAACACATTTCTGAGAACACAAGCTCTCTGTCCCCCAGTACAGAAAAGCAAACAGAAGAGGCAAAAAAAATAGCATGGATGAATAAGAACCTATGGGTTAAAATGAGGAATAAGAAGGAAATGTACAGACAGTGGAAACAGGAGTGGTTGGTTTAGGAAAAAAAATTTGTGTGCTGCCTGGTTTTGTAGACATGAAATCAGGAATGTCAAAGCACAAACAAAACTGAACTTGACAAGGGATGTGAAAAATAATAAGTATATAGGTACACTGGCTCAGAAGATAGAAGCCAAGGTACAGGGTTCAGAAAATAGAAGTCAAAGAAAGTGCAACCCCCTTTGATGAATGATAAGAACTGGCTTCAACAGACAAAGAGAAAAGCATTACACTCCACAAGTTCTGTGCCTCAGTCTTCACTGGTTGTCAGGTTTCAAGATGAAATTGAAGCTTTGAGAAGCATAAGTGAATCATTTATTTTTGCAAATATTCCAATTTGTAACTATCACTTTTTATTTTTATACAAAGCATTCTCGTATTTTAATTGTGACACGATAATTCAAGACACATACTTCAGAATCATTTAAAAGAAATAAATCATGTATACTTACTCTATAAAAATAGCCTCATGTTAAAAGGTAGTGAACTGGCTATTTCTTAGTAATATGATAAAAGAAAATGAATTCATAATAGGAAATCCAATTCAAGAATGGCTGCCATGATAAAATGCCTGGAAGATTTAAGCAAGATTCCACAGACTCTAATAACATTTGGAATGAAGCTGCAATTTATACTCTTTATTGGTTCTTGTTTTATTTGCTATTGTTTTTACTGGTGGTTTCAGAAGCCCCATCAGAATATTTTGAGTCCTGATTTATTTTCTTGGTGTGTCAGTAGATGTAATGTAGCATGGACAATGCATGAGAGTTTCTGATTTGTCATGTATTTGGACCTTATCTGGACATTAGTATACCAAAAGGCTTATCTGTTCCATCAGAGTTCACACTGTGAGCTCCATCCTTTGTGCCAGCTGGCAACACTGCTGGTCCATGAAGTTAGAAATTTTTATCAGTGTATGCACTCAAGGGAGCTGTGTTAGTTTCACATGTTTTCTGATTCATTCAGGAAAAAAAAACTAAATATTTCACTTACTTGCCTTCAAGCTGAGGTCTTGAGGGCACTAGTAAAAAGTCTGAGGATAGTTTCAGAGCTTTGGTGATGTTAGGAATTTCGCAGAAGCTGCTTCTTTTTATGCAATTTCTCTGAACTTTCAAACAGCAGATAAATCAGATATAAAATCTGCATTACTGTCACAAAAGAATATTTCAGAGTTGTTTTAGTCTGCCACGAAATGCTACAGAAAACTGTACAGGGATTGCAGTAGAACAGGCAGTCTAACGCATCTGCATTCTTGCATTATGTTTTCAATGTTAGCAGTGATAGTAACTTGTTAGTTTTCCAAAGATGTGAAACATCCTTGTTAGCTTCTGTTTTGTTCAAAGAAGACAAAAAAAAAGCTTAGAAGTCTTGGTTCAGAAACCAACAGCACTGAAATACAATATGTAATATTTCCTCATCTGAAAAATACATGTCCGAGTACCTACTAAATAAGACTATTTGATGAAGTAATGCAAGGTATAGACACATACAAGTATAACAAAGCTAGCAGAGTGGTTGTTCGCAGAATTTAAAAAAATCCAGTTTGTGTAATGAGCAGTTCATCAATTTTCAGTCAAGCCAGAGCTGCTCCAGTGCCTCTAGCACAGACACATGAACAGAGATGCAGCCATAGATTTCTGAAAGCAGGTGGGTATGGAACACTGTAATGAGATGGTGGGTGATATCTTTTACTCTTATTCCTCAGTACAAAGATTGGCAGAACTTTTTAATGAGTTGGCTTTAGGAGCATAACAGCCATTATTTACGTTATTTCCTGCAACTTCTTTTAAAGGTCATCAGAAGTGTTGATCTCTATTGATATTTTAGTTAAATATGAACAGAAACTACTAAATGTGTCTTCAAATATTTAAAAAAAAAATCTATTAGTTTTATTAATAAGAAAAGGCTGCTTTATTCTACTTTCTACTTACTCTACTTCTACTTTATTCTACTGTTTGTATAATTAAGTGCAAAGAACCAGCTAACACAGACACTAATGCTGGGAATCATTTCTTTTAATCACTTATTCAATTTGTGTATATATGTAAATTCTTAGAAAACTCATTCAGTTCAGATGTGCTAAACTCTATGTACTTAATATAACATGTAAAACAGAGTTTATTAAGCAGTAGAACTCAACTAAGGCTTCACAAGTATCACTGTGGTGAACTATGCATTGAAGTACAGTTTTGTTCCTGCATGATATTCATCAAGGAGAGACAACTTTTAATAGACTTGTGGGGCTTCACTGTGTCATAAACAGCAAAATACAGTACTACATTTTTAACTAAAATAAATAGTAGTAAAATCAGCAAATTCATAGTAGATAATAATTTCCCAACTCTTAAAAAAAGAAAAAAAAAGGGCAACTCACTCTTTCTCATTCAAGAAAGTATAAAAAAGTGTTGTCCTGAGAGTTCTTTTCTGCTCAACTAGAAACTTTAGACTGCTTAAATAACAGAGTTGAGACTGTCTGAGATTGGAAAAGCAAACAAAAATGTTGTGTTGCAGACTGAAACTGAGGGATAAGCTATGTGTTTTTGTTCTGGAAATGTGTTTATGCAGTACTTACCAAGTGTAGTTTTGGACAGTAGGTAAAGATCTCATGATACAAATGAGAAATCATTGTCATGGTAACACCATAATGATCTCTTCTAATTCAACCCCTGAGGATAAGCCACTGATTCCAATTAATATATTTATTTTAAAGACAGGTAATGTAAAAACTTTAAGGAATCTAATAAACTGTTAGAAAATCAGAACCAAAGGTTATTCAATTTAAGGTCTTCAGTTTCCTCTGCAAGAAGATCGTTAGAGTGCTGAAATAAATATTGAAAAAGATGGGCAGCATGTGCAATTTATAAAACGTTTTCCCTTTGGTGCCTTTTGATGTTATGCAAAAAAGGATGTTATTTTGTGGTAATACAGATAAAACTATTAGAGCAGAAGCTGTGGAGAAAGATAAACAGCATGAGAAAGCAACACTGAGAACCAAGGATATTTCCAGAAGAAGAGAAATCTGAAGTCAAGTAAGCTGCATGATGGCTGCATGATGATGACCCAGACTGGAGGAGGAGCGGTTGGCTCGAACAGCTCAAGGCTCTGATCGGGTAAGCTCCTGCGTACACAGTTAAGGAGTGTTTGTCAATTGTTTTGTTCACAAATAAAGATGGGTGGGAAAGCTAGAAGAGAACACTTGTGTAAGGGATGTTAGAATGTGTAATAAACTATTTAGATCATTCATGTCTTAGTGCATGCCTCAAACACTGCATTACTTCATTCAGATGATGTAAAGGGTATATGCCTTCAGATGATGTAAAGGGTATATGCCTTCATACCATTTTGATTCAAGGTGGAATCCCATGAGCTCTTATAAATTCAACAGACCATGAATACACTGAGTGATGCAATATGTCATGCAATATGATATGCATATTTTCTTCTATCTTTAAATAAATAGCCCTTTGATTTTTAATTCTATATTTTCTTACTTGTATTCTACAGGATTTGAGGGGAAAAGCAGTCATAAACTATATTAAGAACTTACTGTGACAATGAGAGTAGAAATGATCAAGTGTTAATGCAATTTATGTATTTAATTTTCAAGCCATTCTTTTTTTCTTTCTGCTTTTTCTGGTATTTTCCTTTGCTTATTCAATCTCTTTTCTCGGTATAATAATTAGCACACTGTGAGAAAAGAACTCTCAATACAGTGACTGGGACAAAGTTTTTGATCTCATCTGGATAGTGACAATCATGCCACTATGGAAGTGATCTTGGAAAGGATCACTGAAGTACATCTGGTCTGGTCTCCGGTTCAAATAATAAAAAATATGGATCAGGTTGCTCAGTCTTGTCCAGATGCAACTGAATATCGAAAAAAGACATAAGTAGCATTATCGAAGAGGTGTTTCTAGATTTGATTTCTTAGCTGTTGTTTGCTTTATGCTTCTAATTTAGTGAACATTGAAAAACAAGCATTGTCATGTTTCTTGAATTTGAATGAAATCAAAGGTAGCCTGAATATTTTGCTGCATTGTATTCTGTCTAAACTACTGCAAAACTTAAAAATCCCAACTTTTTCTATCTGTGTATTTTCAAACATTACTTTTTTTTTTTAATAATTCCACTCAACTCAATCATAAGAGGCCACAAGATTGGCCGGGCATGATCTACCCTTAGTGAAACTATGCTTCCTGCCTCAAATCACCTCCTCGTCTTGCATGTGCCTTTACATAGCTTCAATATTGCTCAAGATCATGTTCTTTACAACCCAGATTACCTTTAGTCTTAGCATTTTAATGAGCTCATCTGCGTTGGTGAACAAAATGTTTAAGTGTGCTTGGTTTGTCTGGTACCTTGACCAGGGTTTGATACAGCGAAGAAATCTTCTTGAAGGCTTACATCACATTTTGCTTTCCTAGCAGACATACACATTGTTGGAATACCTTGTCAGGATGACCACTCACAAGGAAGTTCTTCATAGCTCACTTTCTCAAAATTATTCCCCTTCAAACTGTCTTTGTTCTGATTTCTTTGTTTTTGCAAATACACCCAATCCAATTCTCTACTTCACTAAAATTTACCCAGATTACTATGTTTCCTGGCAGTAATTCTCTCTGGGACAGTAAGTTTACTGAGTTGAAGTCAAACATCAACATCTGCAATTGAGAGGAGTTTTTAAAGAATAACTTCATCTGTTTGTGGAAATTTAAAAGTCTGCCTTCTTTCTTCTTCTCTCTTGCCTCAATTGAGCCCCTTAAGACTAAGACCTGTAAGACCTGGCACTGGGCAAACCAAAAGTTCACTTTACTGCTAGAAGAAGATATCCAACCAGAAGTTTAATCAACTTTAACTTATTCTTGAACTCCATGTTTTTAGTTTATTCTATTGAATGTTTCTGAGTAATCGAACCATACACATAGAAAATTCCATATTGCCTTCCAGTAATTCACTGCTTTCAATACGTTGAATAATTTTGATTATGGATGCAAAAATAGCATGATGCAGAGTGTTGTTTTTGATGAGATAACATCGCCGTCCTCAGAGAGTCAGGACACAGCTCGGTGAGAACTCACAGATAGATAGATAGGTTAATGAATGTGCTCTTAATTGAAGCTGAAGAATTGCAGGTTCTTTCAGATTGCCAGCAATAAACAGTTTGCAAGTAACTAGAATGTGAATAATACAACCAAGAGCAAATGTGCAAAATTATTGAATGAGTCCACAGTGATTTCCAAGTTTCCCAGAGAAGCACTCAGTATAACCAACTATCTCACCCAGGAAGTAAGTGGACAGAGGGGGAAGAGAGGCTCAACCCATCAATTGATCCCAGAAATCAGCGATGTCCTCCAAGCTTGTGTGTGATGGTATCTTCACTAAAGATGGGAAACGCTGGCCATACATCCTGTTGATGCAATTGGTGTAAGTTCTCCTTGATTCATTTCTAAAAAGTCTGAGCACATGCTTGAGGAAGGATGGTCACACCTTGGAGGTGGGCAGCCTTTGGGAAATAAATCCGTTTTGCAATTTTAATATGATTACAATAAGCAAAGTTCACCCAGAGAACTTGATTTTAATAGAAATCACAAAAAAGGGCAGTTTCAGTGTGACATCTATATTTTTTTATTAGTTGTATAGTACAGCCTTCTGAATTTGAATGGAGCTAGTAGAGTGAAAGCAGATAGACTTTTTACATATTCTGACAGGGTCAGTATGGAGAATGCCTTTAAACTTCAAGAGGAGATATTTAGATTAGATGCTATTGAGAAATTTTTCATACAGAGGGTGAAACTGGCTGCCCAAAGAAGCTGTGGATGTTCCATCCCTGGAGGTGTTCACTGCCAGTTTGAATGGGGCCTGGGCAACTTGACACAGTGGCTAGCAAACATTCCCTTCATCAATTTTCTTCCCCAAAACCCCAAGGGAGCCCTTTTCTTTTCCTGTTTTTGCCCAAGACTCCAATTGTGATCCATTTAGAGGTGCTTTTAACTCTACCCCTCCCTTTACATGGGCCATAATCTAAAGCCCATTAAATAGCTTCCTTTGCTAATTAAAGGCAGCCTGCTGCTCGCTCCACCTTTAAAATTCATATTTCCTGTTAATTTGTATAAACTGGTTAAAATTTTTCACTGCCTCCAAAAACCAAATGGTCCAATAAATCTCTGTGCCTCCTTTTCATTTTCTGGTACTGCAAAATCTAAAATTTTCTGTCAAGCTATAGATAATATTTCCAGATGCTGGTGATGCCACTGAATTCCTAAAAAGATCACTTTTCAGAATAATCCTTGAATTTTAGCAGGATTAATTTCCCAGTCTGTCAAATGATCCACTACCAGTTCCAGTATTTTTTGCATTTCCTCGTTTCCCCGAATCAGTACATCATCTATATAATGAATTATTTGCATTTGTACTATTTTGATCAAAGTAACGATATCTGGCACTGTAGATGACAAGCAGTGGAGCTTGGCTTAATTCTCTATAGTCTGCAGTATTTGCCAGGTTCTGTCAATTTTCATTACTGGCCTCACTGGAATATTCCAAACAGTGGAACAGTCAATCCACTCAGTCCTCTGTGAGTAGGTGTAAAATCACTTAAAGGCTTCAGAGGAGGTGCTGAGGGCTGAATTGCTCCTGGACCTGCTGCTTTAAAATTCTGCACTTTCTTACTAGGTTTGTTCAACCTTCCCTGTTTGTATATTCTCCATAGTTCTTTAGTTGGAATGCAATCAGTCTTATCACGAGACAAAACATCTTTCAGAAAAGCTATAAGCACTTCCCTTTGAGAAAGTTGATTTTCATTTCCCTTGAAAGTATTGAGGATACCTTGGTTTCCTGCACTTCCTTGGAGGCACTGTTCTCTAAGTTTGCCTAACTTCTGTATTTTTCCAATTACTTCACTGAAGGGGTTCCTGATTTCATTGACCAAGAGAGTCATAATCACATTTTTATATGTTGGACGGGCAGTCTTAATCTGCCCATTCCTCATGGCAACAGACAAAGTATCCTGAATCAAAGTATCAGCATCCTCCAGAAAAATGGCCCATTTCATCCCTTACTCCTTGATTTGTTGTACACGTAATCCTGCGAAGCGTAGCATGGGCACATAGATAGATTTTGCTGTGGACACATGCATCAGAGCAGATAAGACTACGCTGAGCAAGGGATCTAGAGTAAAAGAGACGGACCAAAAAGCTCTTTTTAGGGCTAGTTTGAAGCTAGCAGCAGTGCCGTGCTCCTACTGGGGAACTAGCAGCTTGTGGGCGGGATCTTGACTTGGCAGGGGTGGAGCTAACTCGTTCGCTGCTCAGTTTAAACCCCTGCCCTTAATGTTCGCACCTGCTAATAAGCTAATAATAAGTTCACACCTTCTAATAATCCATAAATAGCATCGGGGAGGGCAGAAGATATCGCAAGCGAGTAACCATTGTTTCAGACTATTGAGAACAGGGAGGCTAATATGGTTTCCACCAGACAAGGAGTTTATTCCAAGATGACTGTGGCAACCCAGATGGAGAGACTGCCCAAAACTGTGGCTGTTCAGGTCTCTGGCTGCAGGGACTGCTTGAACCTGCTGCTACCTGGGGAGGGTGGCAGGGATTCCACCTGTGTGAGGTGTGAGCAGGTGGATGAGTTGATCCAGGTGGTGGTTGAGCTCAAGGAAGAGATGCAGAGACTTAGGACCATCAGGGAATGCGAGCGGGAGATAGACTTGTGAAGTGACTCGCTGGCATGTTAGAGAAAAGGGAGCCAGGGAGACACCCTCACAAAGTGGTGGACCCCCAACCCCATCAGAGTAGGACAGACCTGACTGATGAGGAGGGTTGGATCAGAGTCCCTACTTGATGTTATGGGAACCCCCCCCTGCCTGCCTACCCCGTTTCTTCTCCCCCTTAGCAACAGGTTTCACATGCTGGAAATCGAAGGCAAGGTGAGTGATGAGGTGATGAAGGATCTGCTGAGAGGGAGCCTAAGGCGAGGAGGCCACCCCCATGCCTCCAGACTGCCTCTGTCAGGAAAGAAAGAAGGGTGGTTGTGGTGGGTGATTCCCTTCTCAGAGGAACAGAGGGCCCCATATGCAGACCAGACCCAAGCCACCGAGAAGTGTGCTGCCTTCCTGGGGCCTGGGTCAGGGACATAACCAGAAAAATACCAAAGCTGGTGAGGCTCACTGATTACTTTCTGTTGCTCATAGTTCAGGTGGGCAGTGAGGAAATTGCTCAGACAAGCCAACAGACAATGAAAAGGGATTTCAGGGGTTTAGGGTGCTTAGTTCAAGGTGCAGGAGCACAGGTAATCTTTTGTTCTGTACTGTCAGGGGCAGTGTGGGACTCAGAGCAGACATGGAAGGTGCAAGCAATGAATAACTGGCTCAGAGGCTGGTGCCGAGTCAGAAACTTTGGGTTCTTTGACCATGGGGTAGTTTACTCAGCCCCTGGCTTGCTGTCCAACCATGGAACCCACCAATCTCAAAGGAGGCAATGAATCCTAGCTCAGGAGCTAGCAGGGCTCATCGATAGAGCTTTAAACTAATTATGACAGGGGAAGGGGACAGTACAGGCCTCACAAGAGAAGAGCCTAGGGGAATAATGTTTGAGCTGGGAGTGAGGCAAATGACTCAGCTGAAGTGCATCAACACCAATGCACGCAGCATGAGCAACAAGCAGGAGGAACTGGAAGCAATTGTGCGTCGGGCTAACTATGATCTAGCTGCTATTACTGAAACATGGTGGGACCGCTCCCACCATGACTGGACACATGACTGGACACTCCATGACTGGAGTGTTGTGATGGATGGCTACAAGCTCTTCAGAAGGGACAGACAAGGAGGAAAGGGTGGTGGTGTGGCCCTTTATATTAAAGACTGCTTTGATGTTGAAGAGCTTGAGGTTGCAAATGATAAAGTGGAGTGTCTATGGGTGAGGATCAGGGGGAAGGCCTGTAGGGGAGACATCTTAGCTCGGGTCTGTTATAGACTGCTGAATCAGGATAAGGAGATGGACGAGGCATTCTACAAGCAGCTTGTGGAAGTTGCGCGATCGCCAGCACTTGTTCTCATGGGGGATTTCAACTTCCATGATATATTTTGAAAATATAATATGGCTCAAAGAAAGCAGTCCAAGAGGTTTCTAGAGTGTGTGGAAGATAGCTTCCTTACACAGCTGGTATAAGAGCCTACCAGGGGTGGTGCCCTGCTAGATCTGCTCTTTGCTAACAGAGAAGGACTGGTAGGTGATGTGAAGGTTGGGGACTGTCTAGGGCAGAGCGACCATGAAACTGTAGATTTCTCTATTCTTGGAGATGTCAGAAGGGTAACTAGCAAAACTGCTATCTTGAACTTCAATAGGACGGACTTTGACCTGTTCAGGACTCTTGTAGCACGGGTTCCTTGGGAGTCTCTCCTTAAGGGTAAAGGGGTCCAGGAAGCCTGGACGCTCCTCAAGATGGAAATCTTAAAGGCACAAAACCAGAGTGTCCCTGAATACCATAAGGCAAGCCATAGGGGAATAAGACCAGTGTGGATGAGCCGGGAACTACTGTCAAGACTCAGGAAGAAAAAGAGAGCCCTTGCCCTCTGGAAGAAGGGACAGGCTACTAGCAGAAATTACAAGGAAGTTGCTAAGGTATGCAGGGAAGAAGTCCGTAAGGCAAAAGCCCATCTTGAACTCAGATTGGCCATTGCAGTAAAGGAGAAAATAAGAAATCCTTTTACAAATATATCAATGGCAAGAGAAGAACCAAGAATAATCTCTATCCCTTACTTGATGCAGCAGGGAATGTGACCACAGAAGACAAGGAGAAGGCTGAGGTCCTCAACGCCTTCTTTACACCTGCCTTTAATAGTCAGACCAGTTATCCTCAGGGCACTCTGTGCCCTGATCTGGAAATCTGGGCTGATATGCAGAATATCCCCCCAGAGATTCAGGTGGAGGTGGTTAGGGAGCTCCTCCTCCATCTGGACTGTCACAAGTCCATGGGACTGGATGGGCTTCATCCTAGGGTGCTGAGGGAGTTGGTGGGGGTGATTGCCAAGCGGCTCTTGGCCATCTACCAGCGCTCCTGAATGACTGGAGAGGTTCCAGAGGATTGGAGGCTTGCTGATGTGACTCCCATCTACAAGAAGGGCCATAAGGAGGATACGGGGAACTACAGACCTGTCAGCCTGACATCAGTGCCAGGGAAGGTCATGGCACAAATCCTCCTGGGAGAGGTCACACGGCTTGTGCGTGGCATCCACAGGATCAGGCCCAGCCAGCCTGGGTCTGGAGTGGCTGAGAAGCGGCTGAGGGAGCTGGGATTGTTTAGTCTGGAGAAGAGGAGGCTCAGGAGACTTCACTGCACTCTACAACTTCCTGAAGGGAGGTTGTGATGAAAAAGGGTCTGGCCTCTTCTCCCAGGCAAATAGTAGGAACCAAGGAAATGGCCGCAAGTTGTACCAGAGGAGGTTTAGGTTGGACATTAGGAGAAACTTTTTTTTCTCAGAGAGTGGTCAGGCACTGGAATGGCCTGCCCAGGGAGGTGGTGGAGTCACCGTCCCTGGCAGTGTTCAAGAGGCGCCTGGATGAGGAGCTACGAGATATGGTTTAGTAGCCTGTGGTACTAATAGGAATGGGAAGGCAGTTGGACTAGATGATCTTGCAGGTCGTTTCCAATGATTCTGCGATGATTCTGCGATGATTCTGCGATGATTCTGCGATGATTCTGCGGTGATTCTATGACAATACTGGCCAGTCACTTACTATGGAATACTTAGAAATACATTCCCAAGTGGTCCCTCAGTGACTGTCCCTGTCATTACTTCAAAATGTATCATGCACAACAGTGTCCAGGCTGAAAACTAAAAACTTTTTATTATCTCTTGCATCTAAAGTGATCCAAAATGTTCCCTGTTATACAAACACACCATTTATGAAATCAGAGGTTCCCCTGGCCTTTGTTTAAATTGCTCAATTATGTAATATAATGAATATAATCTATAATGAATATAATCTTTTACTACATCCTTCCATGTGGGAATATAAGAAAAGCTATTCAGAGCAGCAGCTGTGGAGCGAGTTAAACAGCATGAGAACCAAGGACACCTCTAGAAGAAGAAAGAACATCTCACGGCTGTGATTGGATAAGCATGAACTGTTGAAGAGTGTTTTGTAGAATGCCCTGCTGACATGTATAAATAGAGTAGTGCAAGTCCAGAGACTTCCCCACACTTCCTCACAGGCAGCCCAGCGGCATCCAATTCTACTCTTCTTCTCCACCTGGTTTTACACTCATCACTTCATAACTACACTCATAACTGATGAGGAACCAGCCTCAACAGAATCAGTGGAATCCCTAATACCTCCATCCCCTTTATCAGGACCCACGGTATACTTGCTTCTGTAATCACATAACACACTTTCTTATGATTCACTTGTTCTTTTTTCCTCTTGTACTGTGCAGCCTGATCAGCAGACTTTTTCAGTTACAGTCTGATAAGTATGCAACTTATCAACATGCAGTTTATTTTGACACTGTGTAATGGTTTTATGAATTTTGGTTATCAGTATTCTACATCATAACATCATGTAGTGCACTGGGAGTTAAAGAGTTAATGCTCCAGTTCCAGGTATCTGTCCCAGAAGAGATGAACTACATACCCCAAAGGACTTTGTGTTCAGAGCGGAGATAAAACACCTGGCAAAGTTGTGAGACCCCCCCCCCCCCCCTTCCCTTTTGCTCACCTCAGCATTAGAGTTCAGTTTTTGGACACTGGCTTCCAAACCAGGAGCCAAACCAGCCCATAAGCTGCTGACACACTGCAACGTCATGATCTGATTCTGTAAACCACACACTTGATTCTCCATACAGGAGCACTCTAATAATGATTGCTCTTTCTACTGCTGCTGGTTCCAATATGCTGCTAACAAGATCTATCCTCATCTTCCCAAGCCCAGAGTTTCTTTCCCTTTATCAAAGGGAAATTTTTGGATACATTTTAATACATCCAGTGGTTCAACTTTTTTCAGCCTACTTTGCCACTGTTGACATGATCTTCCAACCTTAGCACACTCAAAAGCCAGATCACCACAGGGGAGGTCTTCCCAACAGGGAACTTCAGATGGAGTAAATACACTTCATTTAAATTTAAATTGCTATGATTTTTCAAACCCTGTCAGCAATGCCAAATGTTTCGCCAATTGACAAGATCAACAGGAAGGACGCAGACACCAATGAGAGCTTATTTTACTGTCTATTTCACAACAATACAAAAAAATAAAGCCGTGCCTATAGTCAGAAGATAAGCTTAAAAATAAAGAAAATAAGCACACTAATTTATGTAATCATCACTACATTACTTACACAGGTTAGAGACAGTGATTGAGAAAGATACATCATCAATTGCCCTAATATTTCACCATCATCCAGATCTGCAGCCGATGGGGAGCCCCAATTGAAGTGACAATCTTGAGACCAGGCTGTCCCCTCAGCTTTTTCCGCTCTGGTCTGAAGAAACCAAGTCAGCCCTATAAACTGTTAGTAAAAAGTCCAGCATTCAGACTTCCTCTAGATTATGCAAAGAAAAAGATATGCAGTGCTTCTCCTGTTTTAAGTTGCTGGTAGAATGCTGACTTGGATATATATTTTTGTTCTTGCAAAGAGTTGATTGTAATTAGTTCCTTCATGATGTGAATTTGTGATTGCAATGAGGTCACCCCACAGCCTTCTCCAGGCTGAACAAGCCCAACTCCCTCAGCCTGTCCTCATAGGGGAGGTGCTCCAGTCCCCTGATCATCTTAGTCGCCCTTCTCTGGACCTTTTCCAAAATCTCTATGTCTTTCTTATACTGAGGGCTCCACACCTGAACACAGTACTCCAGATGGGGCCTCACAAGAGCCGAGTAGAGAGGGACAATCACCTCCCTATCCCTGCTGACCACCCCTCTCCTGATGGAGCCCAGGATCCCATTTGCCTTTCGAGCTGCCAGAGCGCACTGCTGGCTCATGTTAAGTCTCTCATCCACCAGGACCCCCGGGTCCTTCTCTGCCGAGCTGCTCTCAATGACCACTCCTCCCAGTCTGTACAGGTGCCTGGGGTTCTTCCGGCCCAAATGCAAAACCTTGCACTTTGCCGTGTTGAACCTCATTAGGTCCACCCGAGCCCAGCTTTCCAGCCTGTCGAGGTCCCTCTGAATGGCATCCCTTCCTTCCACCGTATCAACCGCACCACTCAGCTTAGTGTCGTCAGCAAACTTGCTGAGGGTGCACTCCATTCCCTCATCGATGTCATTAATAAAGATGTTAAAGAGCACCGGTCCCAAGACAGACCCTTGGGGGACACCACTCCTTACCGGCCTCCACCTGGACATAGAGCCATTGACCACCACCCTCTGTCTGCGGCCTTTCAACCAATTGCTTATCCATCGGATCGTCCACCCATCAAATCCACTTCCCTTCAATTTGGAGATGAGGATGTGATGGGGGACCATGTCAAAGGCCTTGCTCAGGTCCAGGTAAATGACATCGGTCGCCTTCCCTACATCCGCCAATGCCGTCACTCCATCGTAGAAGGCCACGAGATTAGTTAGGCATGACCTTCCTTTGGTGAAGCCATGCTGGCTGTCTAGGATCACATGCTCATTCTTTATGTGATCGAGCATGTTGTCCAGGAGGATCTGTTCCATGATCTTCCCAGGCACAGAGGTGAGACTCACCGGCCTGTAGTTCCCCGGGTCCTCCCTGCTCCCCTTCTTGTATATGGGAGTGACGTGACCCTTCCTCCAGTCATCCGGGACCTCACCTGACAGCCACGACTTCTCAAATATAATGGAGAGCGGCTCAGCAACCACCTCAGCCAGCTCCTTCAGGACCCTGGGATGTATGCCATCCGGCCCCATAGACTTGTATTCATTCAGTCTAAGGAGGCACTCTCGGACTTGGTCTGCCTTTACAGTGGGGAGGGAGGGATTTACCTCCTTGGTCCCCACATAGAGGTTTGGGGATGCAGGGCTCAGGGACGTGAAAAAGACTAGAATCCTGGCCACCGGTGAAGACCGAGGTGAAGAATTCATTCAGCACCTCAGCTTTCTCTTCATCTGTTGAAGCCAGTTCTCCTTTTAAATTTACCAAAGTAGATACGCCTGTATTGGCCTGCCTCTTCTGGCCAATGTACCTGTAGAAAGTTTTCTTATTGTTTTTCACATCCCTTGCTAAGTTCAGTTCTGCCTGCGCCTTGGCTTCCCTGATCCTACATCTGCAAGTCCGGACGGCATCCCTGTACTCTTCCCAGGTGACACAGCCTTGTTTCCAGAGCTTGTACACCCCTTTCTTCGCCCTCAGTTCTCTCAGCAGGTCCTTGCTGAGCCATGCCGGTTTCCTACCTCGCCTGCCCACTTTCTTATTCAGAGGAATGGAGACCTCTTGTGCTTCCAGAAGGGCATCCTTGAAGAGCAGCCAGCTCTCCTCAACATCTTTGTCTTTGAGGGCAGCACGCCAGGGGATCTTGGCCAGCAATCCATTGAGTAGCTTGAAGTCTGCTCTTCTAAAGTTCAGTGTCCTGATCCTGCTCTTAGCCAGGCCCACATCGCTTGAGATCACAAACTCAACAAGGGCGTGGTCGCTGGAGCCCAGGCAACCTCCAACCTTGACGCCTTTGATGATCTCCTCAGCGTGGGTGAGCAGCAGGTCCAGCAACGCTTCACCTCTGGTCGGTCTGTCCAATACCTGAACCAGAAAGCTATCATCAGTGGATTCCAAGAGCCTTCTGGAGCTCTTGCAGCTCGCCATGTGGTTTTCCCAGCAGATGTCCGGATGGTTGAAGTCCCCCACCAGGACAAGAGCCCGTGAGCCAGACATCTCACGCATCTGGAGCAAGAAATCCTTGTCAACAGCCTCCCCTTGATCTGGTGGTCTGTAGTATACCCCTAACACCAGCTGGCCTATATTAGTCCCATCTCCAATCCTAACCCACAGACTCTCAACCTGTTCCTGACTGTTTCTCGTAGGGAGCTCCTCACAGTTTATCCAATCTTTGACATAAAGAGCAACTCCTCCACCCCTCCTACCTCGCCTATCTCTCCTAAAGAGTCTGTAGCCGTCGATGGCAGTATCCCAATTGTGGGAGTCGTCCCACCATGTTTCTGTGATAGCAGAAAATGAAGAGCTTCTCAATCAGCTCATCTATGTGAATCAGCTAATACTGGTTACAATGCTGAAAAAGAATGCTTTGTAGCTGAGAATTTGCTCTATCAAATAGTGTTGTTCTGCTATTTGCGTTTGTTGTGGTTTGAATAGAAGTAAATAGAAAGAATTACTTTTGGAGCAACTGTGAAATTCAGATACAGTTGCCAACATTTTCAATTTCTACAAGCACTTCAGACTTCCTTAAATGGCATGATTTTCTGCAACTAAACTCTCCTAATAATCATTTATTTGGCTTTCCTAATGATAAAAAATTGTTCAGCATCAAAGAAACTAGAAGGTTTCCCTTGTTATTTTTCAAACCATTCTGTTCTGTGGTAAGCAGCATCTGGAGTCTGTTTACTAAAAGAAAGCACAAGGGCATCTCTTGGTCAAAGCACCTACATTCAGAAATTTATCAATGGGAGTACACATTCTTGGAGGTTGGTTAGCTCATTTCAGTTGCATTTGAATAACTAAAAATTTAAGTCATAGCAATTTGAAGCAACTTTCCTATATTTTTCAGTATTAATTTTATTTCCACTGGATATATATATATCCTCTCCATTTATCACTTGATTTCAATTTATTATTTTTTCTGTGACTCTAGAGGTGAGTAATATTCTCATTTTTCTTTTTGGATGGAATATGTTTTACTCATTGAAATATTTTGAAATTCTTTTTTTTTTGTTGTTTTTTTTTTTTTTTTTTTGAAAGTAAAGTTTTAGAATCTGCAAGATATAGAAAATGACAAAAAAGTAAGTTAATCAACTCTGTGTCTTGAAATTGTGCGTGTAGATTACAGCACACAAAAGTCTGTTAACTAGCATTCCAGACAAAAACGTACATTTATGGAAGACTTAAAGAAGAAAATATATATATTATTTTTAATTTATCTACCTGTGAAATGTTTGTGGGAATTTTTATTTCAAAAGCATACAGCACATGGAAAATTTCAAGATGTTTAAATGCAAAGGTGACATACAGAGGAGAACTGACAAAGTTGTTTATCACTAGACACTGACCACTAAAGACTATTATGTGTAGGCTGGGGAAGACAGCATTAACAATCTTTATTGATTTAAACTGGAATGATATATATGCTTCTCATTCAAGTGAAGAAAGGAAGAAAATATTTAATATATAGGTAACAAGAATTTCTTTTCTTCAATCAGCTCCTATCAGTCTTATCAGTATTTACAATGTCATAGTTAAACTTATGTCATCTGTGTATTATAAATATGTATTATCTCTGTTCTGTCCCACTCAGTGGGACAAGTGAAGTTAAACTTTTAATTCTCTGTGTGGTAACAAGGACTAATGACAGTTATGTGAGATTGAAACAAATCATGAATTTACTTAAAACTGAGCAGAATTACAACAGATAGTAGTTTGGCAAAACTTGAAACAACATTAGCTCCATATAAATTCAGTGGAATTATGGAAAACAGTGGCTTGGCAAACCTCAATGATTTAAAACTCACTGGAATTACAATAGACAACAGCTTTGTAAAACCCAACAATATTCAAAACTTGTAACAATACTATATTTATGTGCCAAAGTCGAGACTGAGAAAGACATGAAAGAGAAGCAAAATATCCCTCCCCTAGGATCCAGCCTGTCATGGTTCACCCAGCATTGTGGTGAGAAGTGCAGTCCAGTTGAGTGACTGAAGTACAGACGGCGAAGTGCAGATGGCGAAGCGCAGGCGGCGAAGCGCAGATAGCAAAGTGCAGACAGCGAAGAGCAGGCGAAGAAGAAGGATCAGGTGACCTTGCTTGGAGTTATATCCCCTTGCTGACCGCAAAGTCTCCTGGGGAAAACGTAGCTCCTCTCCGACGGACGAACACCCGGCAGACACCAAACCCCACCCCCAATGCATCACATGATGTTATGGTGTGGAATACTGATGACCAAAAATCATAAAACCATGACACAGCCATAAGTGAAGTCAGAGAGAGAGAAGAAAGGGTATCACCATCCTTGGATCCAGCAATGGTCTCTACTTGTAGCTGTGGTCTTCTAGTGGTGGGCACATGTACAGACCCCTAGGTTTGCGTCTTTTATAGTATGATTCACACATGATCACACTGCTGCTATTCTAGGGCCTTCCAGGAGGCTGAAATGTACTAATAAAAATTAAAAAAAAAAAAAGTAAAAAAAAAAAGTAAAAAAGTAGAGAAAAAATTGATCAGCACTAGAAAGGGTCTGAAAAAGTTACTGAGGGATAGAGTAGAAGTGAGTACTAGCAGTAAAAATTCCCATTGAAATTCTAGACCATATAAGGTGAAACAACATATCAAAGCAACATACCAGTATTTTTAAGTCTAAATAAATATTTTTATTCTCCTTTTATGAGAGTCTCGCTTGTTTTTGAAAGCTTTTGGTTTCTTTTTTTTATTTTTTGTATTTTTTTATTATCGCTTACTTTTATGTTCATCATTCTACTAAAACCTGGATGAATATCTCTGTCAAAGAAGACATAATCATATCCTTAGACAATCAGAGCAGAGACAGCACTTAAATAAAGTAAATAATGCTACCAAGTTAGGTACATACTCCATCTGCAGTACCAACACACAACACAGTAGAGTTCAACATTCTTTTCATACAAATTATGTGTAAAAAGTAGCAAATGCATCTACAGTGAAAGTGACATGACTATAATTATAGCAAAAAGGGTAATGAGGTAATGAAGAAGCAAATGAAAGCAGATGAAAATAATAAATACAAAATTAGATAAGTACTGTGAAAAACAAAAACAGTATTTGTTAATTAATCCAACATTACTGGAAGCAAAATCAAACAAAATTATCTACATAATACTTTCCATCTCTTATAGAAATAAAATTAGCTTCCTCAAAAACCTACTAGAATCTCATAATCTTTTCTCTCCTACCTCAGTATTAAAACTTTGAAAGAACAGTCTCTATTTCTTCTCCAAAAGCTTCCAGTAGATTTTTAGAATGTCATGTCTTTTTCTTAGATGTTTGTCACAATGTTGTGCTGTTTTTTCTTTTTCTGCCATTGTTGTCTGAAAGGCAAATTCATTACTTAGTGCGCAGTAAGCCATTTTCAAAGACAAGACAATGATTTATTGCAAGGTTGCACAAGTCTGGATGCTAGGTAGCCTTTCTACAAAGCTAGCAATCCCCGTAATTTTTATGATGCTTTTTTATTCATGTTTTTATCACCTGACCACTACCCTGACACAATTGGTTAATTACTGTCAACAGTTTATGGGCTGGTTTGGCCCAATTCCATGACCAGCGGGGCAGAGGGATCTGCAAATCCACACCTCCAGAAAAGGGAAACAGGGGACCCCAAAATAATTGAAAAGAGCAGCAACAATCTGAGGTGAAACAAACTAATTTATTAAATATAGTATCTGCAAAATATAATGAGAAGGAGAGTGAAAAGTGAAAGGTGGATAGGCCTCACCACAATGCTGAGGTGAGAAGTGCAGTCAAGTTGAGCTGAGGAAGAAAAGCAGACGGAGAAGAGCAGACAGAGAAGTGCAGGCGAAGAAGAGAACATCAGGTGACCTTGCCAGGAGTTACATCTCCTCACTGACTGCAAAACCCCCGGGGAATGTAGCAGACAGGCACCCGGAACTTGAGTATCAACAGTCAAACCCCCAATGCACTACATGATGTTATGATGTGGAATGCTGATAACCAAATATCATAAAACCGTGACATTCCACACTTAATTCCACATCACTTCATCATGCTTAATATATATACAAACAAAATATAAACACATGCACATACAAACCTATGTATAAACACATGGAATTACTGACTGCACTCCCCCAACATCAAATTCCCTCGTGGTTTGCATTGAACATCCCTGTTTTTCTGCATCACCCACCAAGTGGACCCAGGTCCCTGGGCAAAAAGAGTTCCGCGAAGAGGTTTTCCCTTCCCAGAAGCTGGAAAGACCCAAACTGCTTTTCCCAACATGTTCTTTACATATACTGCAGGGACCTTATCTCCCTTGACAGTATATAGGGAGCTAGCAGGACCATCATGACTGATCAATCCTCTAGTATTGACCAGCCAGGTGGCTTCTGCCAAATGCTTCTCCCAGTGCTTAAATGTTCCGCCACCCATTGCTTTCAGCATAGTTTTTAACAACCCATTGTATCATTCAATTTTACCAGAGGCTGGTGCATGGTAGGGAATATGGTAAATCCACTCAATGCCATGATCTTTGGCCCAAGTACTTAAAAGAGAATTCTTGAAATGAGTCCCATTATTGGACTCAATTGTTTCCGGGGAGCCATGTTGCTACAGGATTTGCCTATCAAGACCTAATATGGTGTTTCGGGCAGTAGCATGAGGTACTGCATATGTTTCAAGCCACCCAGTGGTTGCCTCTACCATAGTCAGCACATAATGCTTACCACTGCGAGATCACGGCAAGGTGATATAATCAACCTGCCATGCCTTCCCGCATTTGTACTTTTGCCATCATCCTTCCCCCCAGAGAGGTTCTATCCTCTTGGCTTGTTTAATTGTTGCGCATGTGTCACAGTCAGGAATAACCTCTGCAATAGCATCCACAGTTAAGTCTACTCCTCGGTTTCTAGCCCATTTGTATATTGCAATACTGTATATTGTATATTGTTGTATATCCTTGGTGGCCCGAGGTCTCATGGGTCCACCAAGGTAGAAATAATTCACCCTTGTTCTGTAAGTCCAGGTCTATTTGAGCCACCTCAATTTTGGCAGCTCGATTTAGCTGATGGTTATTCTTCTGTTCTTCAGTAGCCTGACTCTTTGGCACATGAGCATCTACACGGCATAAAATCATGACAGTTACAGATAGGGCTAAACTCCCTATCTGAAGGCTATGCTAGTTTGGCTAATTAACTACAGATTTATTTCAAGATGCTCCTGTCTCAAAGATAATTTTAGCTGTCACATTGTGATTAAGAACTCTACTTCAAGGATGTGCATCCTGAACTAGATAAAAATACATATTTGCTATATCTAAGGACACACATACATAAACTTGTACAATGGCTAGTCCTTACTTGACTAACAGCAATTCCCCCCTTTGAGAATAATCTAAAAATAAGATCGGTTTCATTTTCTCCAAGTTTTTTTTTTTAATGAAAATCAAGCAACATCAGGGGCCTCTGATAGTCTTCACATGCTCAGCAGATAGATGAAGTAATTTATAGTCACAGAGATTAGGTAGATGGAGTAATTTATAGATACAAAGACTGCAGTTCTTGTCCGTCCAGCCACCTGGAATACCTCTGAGCCTTGCGTTAAAAACAAGTTAGACATCTCACTCCTAACAGTGTGACAAGGATTTCAATAGGCTCATTATGCTGAGAGATTACTAATTTTTGGTGCTGGACAGACAAGAACTTAATGATAGAGAAATTAAGAAGAAGTTAAATAATATACATGTTTTGATAGCAACAACTTATGTTTAGCCGGTATCCACATATTCGGGTAAGTGTTGAGAAGATCTGTGAACCTGAAGTACTCAGTCAATGAGAAACCAGGGGAGGAAAGGATAAGCGTTGGGTAATACAGAATAAAGGACGTAGCAGTGTTTCTGCAGGTGCGCTTCTGCTTGCTGGACACCCACTATTGCAATTGCAAACAAAATCTGCTTTAATCAAGGACACAATCCTGATAAGTTATTTGGATATTTCCAACAATTTGGGGGCCTGTCCGGGATTATTATCACCTCCCAGGGAGATGTCCCTGCTGCCCTGGACAGGAGGGACACACCCTGCTGATTTTAGTTCCCGTCTGAGTGGTGAGGTGACTCCTTGAGATAGCTGATTGGAAACTGAGACTATTACTTAAAAGATTCTTTTCAGAAAGACTCTTCAGAGAAGACTCTTTTCAGCAGTGTGTGGAGACAGGACACAGGGAAAACGGCCAGAAACTGCAGCATAGGAAGTTCCACACAAATGTGCGCAAGAACTTCTTTATGTGAGAGCAACGGAGCACTGGAACAGGCTGCCCAGGGAGGCTGTGGAGTCTCCTTCTCTGAAGATATTCAAAGACCCGCCTGGACACCTACTTGTGCGACCTGGTGTAGGGAACATGCAATCTTCCAACCTCTACGATGATGTGATTCTGTGATTCTGTGAAAAGCTGAATGACAAAACCTTGGAAGTTTTACCACAGCAGACCCACAGTTTAACAGGGTTAAATTGGTTAAATTGCAGTGAGCAGAGTAGAGTAAACAGGTTTGTTTTCTGGTGGATACGGTTGCCACTTACTCTGTGTGACATCAAGAACTATTACCCTGTCACGGAGTTATCTCTGGATCTATCTGTGCCCGTGACAGGGGGACAGCAGGCCCACAGACCCACTGACCCAAAAAGTGGAGGGGGAGTCAATAGTTTGTGGGCCAGTTTGGCCCTGTTTGACTAATGAGGCAGGGGAACCCATGGACCCATGCACTGGGAAGGGGAAAAGAGGAAAAATGGGAGGGTAAGGAGATGGGAGATGGGCCTAAAAACAGAACAGTGGCAACGATCTGAGGAGGAAAGCTAATTTATGAAATATGATATCAGAATGCAAGATAACACAATATAATACAATTTGTAATTGGAATTGAGGCTAATGAATCAAGTAACATGAGAGAGAGTGTCTGAAACTGAAGGCCTTACTCTAAAATTGAAGGTGAAATGGCTGGGGAACACACACAATGAGAGCGAGAAAAAAGAGAGTCCTATGACTTGTCAGGAGTTATATCTTTCTTTCTGAATGCAAAGTCCTCTGGGGTATGTAGTTCTTCTCTTCTGAGAGCCAGCGATTCAGAAAATCAGCAGTCCATGAAGTGGGTCATTAACTTTTTTAACTCCCAGTGCTTTACATGATGTTATGATATGGAATACCAATAAAAATTATAAAAGCATGACATTCCACCCTTATTCCACATCACTTCATCATGCTTAATATAAACATATATGTACATACATATATATATATACAAACAATAATTAACATGCATTACACACACACGCACACAAATATATACATGTATATACAGATGGAATTAGTGACTGCACTCTCCCAACTTCCCTTATGGTACACCCTGAACATCACTCACCAAGTGGATAAAGGTCCCTGAGCAAAAATAGTTCCACCAAGAGGCCTGCCCTTTCCAGAAGCTGGAAGGACCCAAACCACTTTTCCCAATATGCTCTTTACATGTAATACAGGGACCTTATTTCCCTTGACAGTATGTAGGGAGCTGGATTAGGTAGGTGCATCTCGAGACTGATCACTGAGTATAAACCAACCATGTGGCTTCTGCCAAATGCTTCTCCAAATGCTTAAACATTCCACCAACCAATGCTTTCAACATAGTTTTTAAAAAGCCAGTGTGTTGTTCAGTTTTACCAGAAGCTGGTACATGACAGGGGATATGATAAATCTACTCAATGCCATGATCTTTGGCCCAAGTATTTACAAGAGAATTTTTGAAATGAGTCCCATTATCTGACTCAGTTCCTTCTGGAGTGCATGTCACCACAGGATTTGTTTCTTGAGACCTACCTAACATGGTGTTTCAGGCAGTAGCATGGGGTACTGCATATGTTTCAAGCCACCCACCCCACTGGTTGCCTCCACCATGGTAAGCACAGATTCACCTGGTGGTTATTTTGTTGTTCTTCAGTAGCCCAACTTGTAGGCACATGAGCATCTACATGGTGCACCTTTACAACCATATTCTATATTTGGGTAGCAATATCTTTCCACAGTTCAGCAGCCCAAATAGGTTTACCCCGATTTGTTTTGTTTTGTTCCCACTGCTGTAACCACCCCCATAGAGCATTTGCCACCATCCATGAGTCAGTGTAAAGATAAAGCATTGGCCACCTCTCTCATTCAGCAACATCTAAAGCCGGTTGGACAGCCTTCACCTCTACAAATCGGCTTGATTCTCCTTTCCCTTCAGTGGCCTCTGTAACTTGTCGTGTAGGGCTCCAACATAGGAGATTTCCATCTGTGATGCTTTCCCATAATATGATATCCATCTGTGAACAAGGCAAATTTAATTTTCTGGTAGTTCACTATATGGTGGGGCCTCTTTAGCATACAATTACCTCTTCTGCTGGTGACATTCAAAACTTTTTACCTTTAGGCCAATCCATGATCACTTCTAAGATTCTTGAGTTTGTTGTGTCAGAATCCACTTACTCTAAATGGCATCAGTAGCATGAAGGGTGAGGGGAACCCTTACTTTAAACGCCCAGTTCAGCACTGGCAGCTGAGGTGCTAGAAGGAGCTGTGTTTCTGTACCAACTATTATGGAAGAAGCTTGAACCCCCTCATACGCAGCTAAGATCTCCTTTTCAAGTTGGAGTGTAGCATTCTTTGGACCCCCTGTATGTTCAACTCCAGAATCCCAGGGGTTGTCCTCGAGCCTCTCTTGAGACTTTGCCACAGACTCCAAGTGGGACCTTTCTCTCCAGCAGCATTCTAGGGGATGTTCTTTACATCTTGTCCCATCTGTATTGGCCCCAGAGCTGTAGCATGGGCTATCTCCCATTTAATTTGCTCAAAAGCCTGCTACTGCTCAGGGGCCCATGTAAAATTATTCTTCTTTTACATCACCTGATAAAGGGAGTTTGCAATGATGTTATAGTTTGGAACATGCATTTTCCAAAACCCCACTATGCCCAGAAAAGATTGTGTCTCTTTCTTGCTAGTGGGTGGAGACAGCAGTAATTTTGTTGACCATGTCCACCAGGATGTGATGACATCCATATTGCTGCTTGACTGCTAGGAACTGAATTTCCTGTGCAGGACCTTTCACTTTGTTTCACCTAATAGCAAAACCAGCTTGCAGAAGATCATTTCAAGAAAGGATCTCCTTTCTTGAAAACTTCCTCTGTTGTATTGTCCCATACAACAGTATCATTAATATTTGTGCATTTATTAACATATAGGTGCTCAGGAGCACCACCCTGTACCAATGCAGCTTGGATCAACACATGGCACATGGCTGGGCTGTGTTTCCACCCCACGGGCAAATGGTTACAGGTATACCGAATATCCCTCCAGGTGAAAGCAAACTGTGGCCAAAGGAATTGAAAAGAATGCATAACAATGTCAGTGGTGGTATACCACTTGGCTGCTTTTGACTTCAATTCATACTGGAGTTCTAGCGTGCTTGGCACAACAGCACTCAGTGGGGGTGTGTCTTCATTCCGGCCACAGTCGTCTACTTTCAACCTCCGCTCTCCACTGGCTTTATGCACTAGCCATATGGGAGTGTTAAAGGGTGAGTTTTGCTGATCTGCCTCTCTAGCTGATTAATCAACTTATAAGTGGGGAGCAAGGAATCCCTGTTAGTGAGGTACACTCTGTGCACCTTTTTTGTGGTAATCAATACCTGTTGCTCTTCCATTTTGTCACGGAGTTATCTGAGTCCATGACAAGGGGCAAAAAGCCTAGGGGAAAAAAAAAAAATGGAGAGAGGAAAGCTCTCCTCCCTCTTTTCTTTCAGCTTAGCTGTTTAGCCCCGAGGCAGGCCCTCTGCTCCAGGAGAAGGGAAGAGGGGGATGGGTAGAAAGATAGCAGATGGGTGTAAGAAAAAACGCCAACAGGCAACGATCCGAGGAGGAAAGGTAATTTACTAAATTTAACCAAATCAAACGAGATGAGAGACAAGATCATCTAAAGTACAAGACAGTAGACGAGGTAGTTTTGCTCTAGTAGTCTGCAAAAGAAATGCGTGCTTTCCTCTGCAGCGAGCCGAGAGAGAGCCAGCTGAGCAGGGCCAGGAGGAGAGATGACTGGGGTCCGAAGCTCCCCCTATCTTCCTCTTAGCGCCAAGTCCTCCGGGGATGCCGCCTCTTCCCTCCCATCAGAATATTCAAAATGCCCATAAGAGGCAGTAAAAGAAACCAGAACATTAACTCTTTAACTCCCACTATTTCACACGATGTTCTGATGTGGAATATTGCCAACAAAAAAATCACAAAACCACAACACACTTCTAGCAACCTTACAACAGATGGATCTTCTGACAGGCCAGGCAAAACAGCTGCTTAATGCTGTCTGTGTCTGCTATTCCAAAGGCCCATCAATACCCCTTGGGATCCTTGAAATGCTCCCTTCTGAGACAATCGATACCAAATGTAGCGCAAGGCCACACCCTGATCCAATACATGACCGTGAGACTGCCTGGAGGGGGCGGGGGAAGGTGGGGGCAGAGCCACCCTTTCTGTCTCAGCAATGCTTCTGGGAGAGCATGTGCAATCTGAGCCTGAGCGGGACCCCTTCCCCCCCACCTTCTCCTTCAGCAGCGTGAGTACACAGGCTGCGTTCGTCAGCTCGCCCCTTTCTCCAAACTGTTACTGGGAGGGGTGAGTTAATTTCTTTTTGATATCATTTCCTATAGCACCTATTTCTGAAATAAAGGCTCTGTCACCACCTTTGTTTGTTCTACATTTTGGTGAGCCAGGCAGGCTAAAATACTAAAAGAAAGTGTCTTTCTTTGGAATGCCTTTAAATGGATCACGGGGGAGTACATTACCCCCCTAGATAAGACCATTCCTGGACAGAGCCCAAGATTTCTGGGATCACCTTACTATGAACTCACAAGTATAGCTGAAAAATGGGGTCCCCTACGGGTTACTGGGAATTATTTCTTCCCCATCCCACATGGTGAGTTATTTCTATGGCTTAGATAAAGACATATTAATTACGAAAGAATGCCAGCTTGCTGCTTCCACCATAGCATGGCCACTGTTAGATGCTTTAAATCAGGCTGAAATGACAACTAATATTTTAGTAAAGGAAAATCAACTATTACAAGATAGGATTGATAAATTAGAACAGCTTGGAATACTGATGGGAAAAAATTAAAATCTAAACTTCTCAGTGAAGCAGATCACTAAAATTTCATTAGAAACCCAGGTTCCTGAATCAATGGACCTGGTCAATCCAGAAGACAAAGCTTCCAAATAGGATCTCCATCTGCAATGGATCTCTTTGTCATCTGTCCCATAATAACTCAAAACAAACAAACAAACAAAAAAACCAGCATGGACCTGCAGGGGTGCCCCCTGATCAGTGGCCCCCTGCCCACACCTATCTACATGTAGCAGCCTGTCCTTATATGGCAATGGAATTAATGGATTTGGTACAGAAATTCCAGAACAAGCCCAGAGAGAGAATACCAGACTGGCTTCTGAGATTATGGGAATTAGAGGTAAAGAGTGTCATGCTAAGTGGGTCAGAAATTTCCAAACTAGCATCCACTGCTTTACACTCTGCCCTTAGGCAGAGGTTGTATGCTGCCATTCAATATACTAAGGAGAACCATTCAGTAATAGATTGGTTGGTGGCAGCATGTTATCTGCCTTGGCCCAATAATACTGGCATTCCTTTGCACATAGGTTTATGGTCCTCCATGGAGAACCTTCAAACTTACATTCATGAATTAGGTATGAGAGAAGCAATATAGTAGGAAACTTCTGAGAGCCCAGACTTGGCAAAACCTGTAGGGGGAATGAGAGACCTGATTATACAACAGGCTCCTTCCCACCTCTGTGGAACTTTAGTTTCCATACTAAATCCCCTAGTGGCCTCGGAGCAAGTTATCCAACAGGCTGCCCAGCTGGTAGGTGATCTGGGGGAAACAGAGTGCCTAAGAATAAGGCGAGTTCGAGTGGTAGAAGAAGCCAAGGTTCTCCCAGTTAAAACCACAAAGGCTGCCCCACAGGCACCCCAATTGGGCCCTATATGGGTGTCCCAAAAACAAATATTTAACAATTTCATATGGACTGGGGTTGCCTTTGCTAAGATTGATGGGCAGCCAAATTACTCCAATTATGGAAAAAACTGCAAAATGCTCAGAAATTTCAAAATACTCCCAGATCAGAAGTACAAATAATTCAACAAATGCCAACAAAGACTTGGAATTTAGAAGACTTTATAGACCCTAATAGAAGGAAAAAGCCTCCACAGGTGACTTGAGCCACAAATGATTTCACAGATCATTTGAGGTGACACAATGCCTGAGCCACCTGTGGGAAGAGACCTGGATATAGGACAGCTTGTGGTGTGACAGAGGATGATAGTTTCCCTCGGGTCTCCATATGGGACCAGAGGCCCTATGTTGAGTTCACAATTTTTGATCTCAAAAGAACATGCTAAGGGTTATGGCATTAGTAGACACGGGTGCAGAAACATCAATTATTTATGGTGATTCAACTAAATTTAATTGGGTAGAGTGATGATCACTAGCTTTGGGTGACAGACCATTCTTGTCACCCAAATGTGGTTGAAACTGGGGGTTGGATGTTTCCCACTCTGGGCGTATAGAATGTCTATTGCCCCAGTCCCAGAGTACATCTTGGGCACAGACATTTTACGGGGTCTGGCACTCCAAGCGACTGTGAAAGACTTCAGATTAAGGGAAAAATGTATTGGTATCCAGGCGATGCAGGCAATTTCAATCATGTGAAAATTGAACCTATTTGTTTGCCACAGCTGCACTGGATCACAAATACAAAGCAGTATAGACTCCCAGGTGGGCAAGAAGAAATTACCAAGACTGTGCAGGAGCTGGAAAGAGTAGGGATCATTAGACCTGCACACAGCCCTTACGACTCCCGCATATGGCCACTCAGGATGTCAGAAGGTACATGGCGAATGACAGTAGACTACAGAGGACTAAAGTCATGCTGTCAATCCATACGATCATACCCAATATCACCTCCCTCATGGATACATTAAGTAGAGAAATAGAAACATATCACTGTGTTCTGGATCTAACAAATGCATTTTTCAGCATTCCAATTGCTAAGGAATCTCAAGACCAATTCACATTCACATGGGAGGGCCAGCAGTGGACTTTTCAAGTCCTACCTCAGGGCTATGTGCCTGTTAAAGAGGCCCAGGCACTGGATATATTTGATCAAATCCTTCCAGATAAACTAGATGTGCATGTAAACCAAGAAGGGTTTGGCTGGGGGCTGTGGCAGCGCCAGATTTCTGTTCGAATCCCAATTGAGTTCTGATCACAGATTTGGCATGGAGTAGAAGAGAGATACAGCATGGTTGAAAAGCAGTTATTAGCTACCTATTCTGTGCTGCAGGAGGTAGAACCAATAACTCAGACTGCAGAGATTATTTTTAAAACAACTTCACCAATTCAGGGGTGGATAAAAGGTCTAACCCATATTCGTAAGACTGGGGTAGCCCAATCACAAATAGTGGCATGCTCTGTCACTTATCTTAGTCAGAGAAGCCACCTGTCATCTTCTCCGCTGAATGAAGAACTGCAAAAGATACTTGGGCCGGTAACATCACAGGGAAACACCTGAGGAAATAGTGATTACTTGCCCAAAGAAGAGTCCTATACAGAAGGGGAAATACCCTATTCCAGAAGATACCTGGTACACAGATGGATCCATCAGAGTGAACCCAAGTAGGTGGCGAGCCATCCCTCAAATGAAACAATATGGTTTGAAGAGGGGGATGAATAAAGTAGCCAGTGGGCTGAGCTATGAGCTGTGTGAATGGTGATAACTCAATGTCAATGGTTTACAGGCTGGTTTGACCCAGTTCCATGACTAGCGGGGTGGAGGGATTTTGCAAAATCCACGCCTCCAGAAAAGGGAAACAGGGGACCCCAAAATAATTAAAAACTGTGGCAACGATCTGAGGAGAAACAAACAAGTTTTCTAAATATAGTATCAGAATGCAAGATAACACACCATAATACAATATAATTAGAATTGAAGCTAATAAATCAAATATAATGAGAATGTCTGAAAGGTGGATGGCCTCACTATAATGCTGAGGTGAGATGCGCAGTCCAGTTGAGCAGCAGGGAGACAGGAGGAGAGCCAACAAGGAAGAGCAGACGAAGAAGAGTGCATCAGGTGGCCTTGCCTGGTCCTCTCCGACAGCAAAGCCCCTGGGGAATGTAGTTCTTCTCTGGAACTGCCTGGAACTGGAGTATTCTTTAACTCCCAGTGCACTGCATGATGTTGTGATGTGGAATACTAGTAACCAAAAATCATAAAACCATGACACTCAAGAACCTGGCAACAGCACACTGAACATCTGCATAGATAGTTGGGCAGTCTACTGAGGGCTCACACTCTGCATAGCACAGTGGGCCACTCAGGATGACCTGTCTAGGGCAAAGATACGTGGGTTGATATATGGAACATATTTAGGCACAGGATTGTATGAGCATAGCGTATTTCTGGACATCAACCCTTGCAGTCACCAGGCAATGATGAAGCTAAAGTCCAATGGTTAGGAAGTATGTCAGCAGAAGTCATAGACCACTGGCTGCATTAGAAATTACAACATGCGGGACAGAAAACCATGTGGGCAGCAGCTAAAGCATCGGGGCTGCCCATAGAGTTACCAGATATTTTCAGGTCTGTAATGCTTGCTCATGAATGAGACCAAGACCTCCGCTGGAAACTACAGCCCATCTTGCTGGGGGACATAACCCATTACAGCGATGGCAGATTCATTATATAAGCCCCCTTCCTTGATCTGAGGGAGGCAGATATGCCCTAACTTGTGTTGATACAGCGAGTGGATTGATGCAAGCTTATCCTGCAGTGAAGGCAAACTAAGCCTATGACATCAAAGTTTTACTAGGTTAATGGCATCATGCAGGACTCCTGAGGTCATTGAAATTGGCCAAGGTACATATTTCACAGGTGCAACTGTGCAGAAGTGGGCTGAAGACAACATCAGATGGCGGTTTCACCTGCCCTATAATTTCACCTGCCCTATAATAATCCATATTAGGCCTGGGAGCAGGCCTAATAGAAAGATATAATGGGATCCTGAAGGCTGTTCTGAGGGCAGATTCACAGTCCCTGCTGTGGACCAAGAGACTTTACAAAACCCTGTGAGACGTGAATAAGAGACCAAGAGATGGCAGACCCAGTGGTTTAAGAATGTTGCAAATAACTTGGGCCTCCCTGCTTAGGATACAAATTACAGGCAAGGACACCTCGCTCAAGCCACAAGTCAGCTCCCAGAGCTCAGAGGCACAAGGTAAAATGGCCTTGGAAGGTGCAAGCAGGACCAGAATGGTGTGGTCTCCTTGCACCTTGGGGAAGATTGTTAGAGGATGGGGGATCAGTAAACCCTCTGCCAATCAGTGTATGGCCAGCAGAGGTAGTAGTTGACACCTCTGTTTTCATTGCAAAGGGAACATTCATCACGTCCACGTGGCAAATTAGAACTCCTTCTTTGGTACCTGACATAATGATTCAGCCACAGATATGAGGCCAAAGGGTGTGGTACTGAAGACCAGGACATGCCCTGATACAAGCGCAAGTGTTGACTCAAGACCTAAACACAGCCTGTATCCTACCATGGAGGGCAGACCTACTCCTCCTCATGTCTATTAAATATCTGTTTTACTCCCCTTGAGGTTATAAGTTCACAGAAGAGACAGGAGGAGCAACATCACTCCAGCATGCTCCAGTTTCCATGAGGAAACATTGTGATACCCTGTGATGCACTGCTGAACTTTTGGGAATTGGCAAGCATGAATCAGAAATGCTACTGGTCCTTGAAGAAGATGTGCTTTGAGAAAGAACATCAAGTACTGGCCCAACAGAACCGCGGAAAGGACTACTGATAATTGCCTTTATTGTCTTAACATTCTACACTGCAGCAGGTACTGTACATATATTGAGATGTATATTGTGTTTTGAGCCACCAAACTGCAGGAGCTCACCCCCTACCAGCTCATTGGTTCATGCTGTGAAGGGGTGGAGTGGAGTGGAATTCCAAGCTCACAGTGTGAACCAATACATAAGCACATGAGTGCCTGGAGCTGGGGGTGGGGAGATAGGGAGACTAAATCTACCCTTTCTGTCTCAGCAATGCTTCTGGGAGCACATCACAGAATCACAGAATGACCCGGGTTGGAAGGGACATCAAGGATCATGTAGTTCCAACCCCCTGCCTAGCAGGGCCACCAAACATACACCTTTACTAGATCAGGTTGCCCAGAGCCCTGTCCAACCTGGTCTTGAACACCTCCAAGGACGGGGCATCCACAACCTCCCTGGGCAGCCTATTCCAGGACCCAACCACTCTCCTAGTAAAGAACTTCCCCCTAACATCCAACCTAAATCTTCCCTCTTTTAACTTAAAACCATTTCCCCTAGTCCTGCTATTATCAGCCCTTTCAAAGAGTTTACTCCCCTCCTGGGAGTAAGTTCCCTTCAGGTATTGAAAGGCTGCAATGAGGTCACCCCGCAACCTTCTCTTCTCCAGGCTGAACAAACCCAACTCCCTCAGCCTGTCCTCATAGGGGAGGTGCTCCAGCCCCCTGATCATCTTCGTGGCCCTCCTCTGGACCCTTTCCAAAATCTCCATGTCTTTTTTGTGCTGAGGGCTCCACACCTGGACACAGTACTCCAGGTGGGGCCTCACAAGAGCAGAGTAGAGAGGGACAGTCACCTCCCTATCCCTGCTACCACCCCTCTCCTGATGGAGCCCAGGATCCCATTTGCTTTCCGGGCTGCCAGAGCGCACTGCTGGCTCATGTTAAGTTTCTCATCTATCAGGACCCCTAGATCTTTCTCTGCCGAGCTGCTCTCAAGGACAACTCCTCCCAGCCTGTACAGGTGCCTGGGGTTCTTCCAGCCCAAGTGCAAAACCTTGCACTTTGAATGTGTAATCAAACAAATTTCTGTGGTTCTGGATGTGCCAGGCCAACAAATCCACACAGTTCAATACACTCTATTATCTTTCCCCACCCCCCAGCTAAAGGCAGGGCCTCTCTATTGGTTACCTGCAATAATGGGAGCAGTTTCATTGGTGGTTGATCTGTTTTGTAATTCTTTCACTCATGCTCATAGAGCAGGAGTGGGTTTTTTTATGACACTTCTTCATGTCTTCTCCATGCTTCTATAAGTAACTCCACCAGGCGGCGTGCAACATAGATTTACTACTGTCATTTTCTTGTGCAGGAAGGCATTTGCCTTTGATAGCTGAGGTATTAATCAGTTTGTTCAGCTCCTTCAGTACTCTTTTGATCATCCCAATCTTCATTAAGCATTTCTGATACTACTGTGGGTTCATCACAATTAATCAATAGAGACAATTCCTCCTGTATACCGTCTTGCTTCTCCATTTTATCTATCTTCTTAACCTCTTTATTTAGTCTTTCTGTTACTTTTGAGATGGTTGAAATGGAAGCGTAAGATGGAGGTAGTTTTTGTTCAAAGTTTTGAAATGTAATGATCAGTTCAAACACTAGGGATCTTTTGTGTTGTTCTACCTTTCAAACGTTGCTGCTAGTGTACCAGCATACTTTTCTGGTGCTGTTTTTGTGAGTTTCCACCATGTATCTGACAGATTCCCAACTCTTTCAGGATCATGGTCTTGATGTGGATTGTTAAGAACAAACATGGGGTCATACAGCATTTCCACCACAGCTGTCTCTCTCAAATAGCGGATACCTTTTTTAGTGGCAGTCCACTTTTTCATCTCAGGCTCCAGATTGTTTCTGTAACAGTTATTTCCTCCTTCTCACTCTCCTCTCCATGTCTCTTAGATTTTTCTGTTGCCTTTCTCAATGCCAGTGGTGCACCACTCACCTGGATCTTCCTCCACTTCCTCTGCTGCTTCTTTTTCCATTCTAGATGCATTTACACCCATTTCCATTTATGTCTTTCCACAGGGGCAACTGATATCAATACTGGTGCCCCCTGCAATTGATCGTGTTTGACTTGGAGACTTCCCCCTTTGGCTTGAATCTCAGCTCAGTAACTCTCTCTCTCCAGAATAGTATTATATAGAGCTTAGTAAGCGCAAGCCAAGTCCTAAATAAGTCATACCTCAGATCTACCTAAGCCTACGCTGCCATCCCTGACTTAAATACTTGCTTATTTTCTCAGGATCCCAAAGGTGTTCAAGAGTGAAATCCCATGACATTGGGGGTTTCCACACTTCTGAGATTTTTCCTAAACTTCTCCATATTCATTGCCAGTCAGCATTCTGACTGAAGATTTTTCCACATAATGAGAAGACTTTTTTTTGGAAAAGACTTCTTCCACATAATGTAAATGGAGAAGGATACATTCAGGGAGATTGATAACTTGATCACTAACCTGGCATTCCAAAAATGCATAAGGAACTGAGAAGGGAGCCTGGAAACCATTTTAAACATTGTGTTATTTGAAAAATTAGCTACTCTGTCTGGGATGTAATTGTCAATATTCAAATCATACAACGTTGCATACAGGTACTAGACAGGCATCTCCATCAGTACCCTTACTTGTTAGTTGCAACTCCAAAACAGAAAATGATGAATTTAATAAGAAACAAATAAATTACAAAAAACATAATGGCCTTTAATCCATTGTACAGCATTCCCAAAATAAAGAACAGATTCATAGTTGGCAGTTGCAAAAAGAAAAACAAACAACAATGCTAAAACTCAGTACAGTTTCCAAAGTCTGGCAGTCTACCTGGCCTCTAATCTAATCTATGAAGGTCAAAGCTACAGCACTTTGCAACTTTCTGACTTTAAGAAATCCTTTATTCTAATGTTAAGAAATTCTGATTCAGTTCAGATTGCCCACATTCTCTGCCACTAACTGTCACGGAGTTATTTCTGAATCTATCTGTGCCTGTCACAGGGGAACAACAGGCCCACAGGCCCACCAGCCCAAAAAGGGGAGGGGATGTCAATGGTTTATGGGCCAGGTCAGCCCTGTTTTGCAACTAATGCGGCAGGGGAATCTACGGACCGATGCACTGGGAAAGGAGAAAAGAGGAAAAAGGGAAAAGAGGAAAAGGGGAAAAGGGGAAGGGTAAGGAGATGGGAGATGGGCTTAAAAACAGAATGGTGGCAACAATTTGAGGAGGAAAGTTAATTTATGAAATATGATATCAGAATACAAGATAACACAATATAATACAATATCTAGGTTGAATAGTAAGTAACATGACAGAGAGAATGTCTGAAACTGAAGGCCTTACTCTAAAATTGAAGGCGAAATGGCTGGGGAGAACACACACACTGACAGACAGCAAGAAAAGAGAGAGTCTCATGACTTGTCAGGAGTTATATCTTTCTTTCTGAATGCAGAGTCCTCTGGGGTGTGTAGTTCTTCTCTTCTGAGAGCCAGGTGTCTGGAAAATCAGCAGTCCATGGAAGTGGGGCATTAACTTTTGAACTCCCAATTCTTTACATGATGTTATGGTGTGGAATAACAATAATAAAAATTGTAAAACCATGACATATCTGTAGATATTGTAGAAGCTACTGGCCAACAAGAAAAAAGCTTATCAATTAAATACAGAAAAACCGGAGATAAGGATAAAGCAAGATGAATAGACTGAAATTTTAAAGTCTGGCTTAAACACAAACTGGGAAAAATAATGCTGTACCCCTAAAAGTTACAGAAATCCTAAATCAGGTATACCCAGGAGTGAACGATGTCTGGCATAGCCAAAAATGCAGCCTCAATATAAGTTAAGTTAAGGGTGGGAGCCAGTCCAGTCAGGGTAAAGCAGTGCCCTTTGAGGATACAAGACTGTAGAAGGATAGAAGAAATAACAGGTAACTTTTTATAGTTTGGATTATTAATTGGATGTGAACCCAAATACAGTACCCCAATCTTGCAGTTGAAAAATCAGCTGGCAAGAGCTATAGTTTGGTACAAGATTTGAGGGCCATTAAAAGAATTATTGAAGATATACACCTGGTGCTGGCAAATTGATACACTTTCTTAACCAAGTTAAGGAATTGTCACGGGGTGCTCTCTAGAGCTCACTCCGCGACAGCGGGGACAAAACCCAGGGAGAGAAGGCACGAAGCGCCCCCCTTCTCTAGCGGCGCGGCGCGGCCTGGCCACGTGCGCTTCGAGAGAGAGGGGAAAGAAAAAAAACGGTGAGTGGGTCTAGGAGGGAAGGAACGAAAAGAAAGGAACGGTCTGAGAACGAACGGCAGTTTAATGAACCTAATGATACTAAACAACAACAGAGAGTTTCAACAAGGAGAAAAACAGAGCTAAACCTCACCGGCGGGCTGTGGGAGGCGGAAAGGCTCCAACCACGCTGCCTCCTCGCAGGGAATCGCGGGGCGAAGACTCCGTCCCCTTTCCCAGCTGCCACTCCGGCACTGCTCCCCTCCCCCCCATGCCCAATTAAGGCAGTCCATAGGAAAGGAAAAAAAAAAACTCTCTCCTTAACTCCCATTATCCTGCATGATGTTCTGATGTGGAATAGTAACGCAAACCAAAGAAATTACAAAACCATAACAGGAATGAGTAGGTGGGGTTTATCATTCTGGATTTGACGCCTTTTCTGCCTGGTTTTGCCAAAGAAAGTCTAAAGTTACTTGCCTTTGAGTAGGAAAACACCCATATGGGTAGAAGAGATTCAGTTAACCTGGGCAGTGTTACCCAGGGTTGCAAAAACAGACCAATGATTTTTGAGAACCAGTCAGCTTGTGAGCTCAAGACTTGGGTTCCTCCATCCCAAGGTGAAACTTACTGCACTAAGTGGATGCCACAGTAACAAAAGATGACTGTATACAATGGATTGTTTGCTGATTGTCTTGATTTAAATGGTTATCAAGTTTCTAAACAGAAAGCTCAACTGATCAAAGAGAAGGAAGCAATTTGCCAAACACCCAGAACACCAATGCAGAGCTACCTCCAAGCTGGCACTGTGATTACTTAGAAAATGTATATGTCAGTTTTCCAAACCTAAAGGAGGAACCATTTAATGATGCTGAGGATTCCTGGATTCATCAATGGAAGCAGTTTTGTGAGACAAGGAAACCATAAGGCAGAATATGCAGTAACTGCTACTGACCAGGTAATTGAAGCAAAACCATTACCTGTGGTGACTTCCACTCAGAAGGCTATAATAATTGCCTTGACAAGAGCCCTAAATATATGGACAGATTCTAAATGTTTGGGGTGATACACACTCACAGTACCATCTGGAAAGAGCAAGGATCAGTCACACACGAGGAAAACAAATTCAGAAATCTACCAAAGAGTGTGGCTACAAAGAGCATTGTGAAGGACACCAGAAAGGAAATTGGAAATATGATGATGGATCAGGTGGCAAAACAGGCAGCTGAAGGAAAAGAGATTGGTGAACTGGCTTCAATTCCAGACAGTAAACTTAAAACTGGGCCAGAAAACTGGACTATACTGGTCACAGTCACTGCCTTTGGCTCTCCTGAGGATCAGAATGAAACCTAGAGCTAAAGAAGGGTTAAGAACTTTAGAAATATTGTACAGAAGGCCTTATGTTGCATAAAAGGGTATCTCTACCCAAGTAGGGAATACTAACTGAAATACTAACTGAATATTTGTTAAGTCTACAGAAACAACTTCAGAAAATAGAGAAACTGGTTCTAGGAACTACAGCCAAGGTCTTGATGGCCTGATTCATAATATTTTACCAGGAGAGTATGTGTATATTAGATCTCTTTCAGATTCTCCCATGGAACCAAGGTGGGTAGGTGCTGCTAATGTCCCACACAACAGTCAAAATTAAAGAGCAAGCATTGTGGATACATTATACTAGAATCAAGAAGGTCCCTCAAAAACACTGAGAATTGAAGTCAGCCGGATCTTTAAAAGTGTGAATCCAAAGAGAGTCATGTAATTGTAATTGTTAGACATATTAATTTGATTAGTGAGTCTTTTGATGCAAATGCTTATGTATCTCTTGTGAAAAACATTGCTAAATGTATTAATATTAGTAGTTGTTTGGTATATGGGCAAGCTGACTATTTTAACTCTTCACTTCTTGGAATCTCTGATGAATTTAAGGCAAAAAATCAAACTGTTGCAGGGTTTGGATCACTGTTTTGGTGGGTTACAATCAACAAGAATGTAGATTGGATTAACTACATTTTTTATAAACTACAGATCTATAAATTATACAAAGGGTGCAATAAAGGGAATAGCAGAATAGTTAGATGCCACAAATAGATGGCCTGGGAAAATAGGACAGCCCTAGATATGATGCTAGGTGAAAAAAGGTGGGTGGGTGTAATACTGGGTACTTGCTGTTGCACCTTCATCCCCACTAACACATCTCTGGATGGCACAATAACAAAGGCATTGCAAGGGCTTACCACTCTTGCTGATAAATTGGCAGAAAATTTAGGAATAGATACTTCTATCGCTGCATAGTTGGAGTCCTGGTTTGGTAAAGGGAAAGAGGAGGTTGTATCCATATTTACTTCTTTGATTATAGTAGCATGAGCTCTGACAGCAATCAGTTGCTGTGCAATCCCCTCTGTGAAAGGACCGATACAGCGATTGATTGAGACAGTACTATTGAAGCAAATACCAATGGAGCCACCACATCACATTCAGATAAAATTATGGTATTAAAGGAGACGGGGAATGAAGAAAGTAAAGAGGAAGGGATCTATAAAATCATGCTTTAGAAAAGAACTGCAGAAATCAACAACATGTAAAGAAGAGGGGGGAACTGTAGGAATGGAATGTTGTTTCTACATTAGAACTAGCAAGATAAATATTTTACTAATCTTTCTTTCTTGGGCGCAGTCTTTTTACTTCATCAGGGGCCTCTGATAGTCTTCACATGCTCAGCAGATAGATAATTTGTAGTCACAGAGATTAGGTAGATGGAGTAATTTATAGGTACAAAGACTGCAGCTCTTGTCTGTCTAGCCATCTGGAATACCTCTGAGCCTTGAGTTAAATACAAGTTAGACATCCCACTCCTAAATTGATGTTGCACTGAATTGAGGCATCCGTTTTGCCATCTTATCTTCAACAACAGGACATCTATTCTACTTTCTTATCTTCACTTGACAACAAGCTCTGTTGCCTCCTCTGCATTCTGTTCTTGAGCTCACATTTACATGAGCATCCTGTCTTTCAGCTTATATCTGCTCAAGTTATGCGAAAGACTGTTCTCACAATATAGAAAAACTGTTCTCTTGATTCAAACTGAAGAATTAGTCCTTTTTACTTTTACCATAGTATGTGTTGTTAGGAGGACCAGATAAGGTCCTTTCCACTTCTCAACATTCAGCTATCCAAATTTGTAGATTCACTTGGTTGGCGGGTTTGAAGGAGTGCACAAGCACTTTCAAGTCACTGGAGTTCTTAAGTATGAAGAACACTTGCCAAAGACAAGAGATACTCAGTAAGTATCTGATCACTTTTTCTAGCCAGATTTACAGTGCACTGTTTTCCATACAAGATTTAAAAAGGACTAACTACTTCCCTAACTCCAGGGGTTATTCAAATTCTCAGTGATGACAAATGGGAACTGCTGTCTGTTTCAAAAGTGTTTCTTGGTACAGTTCTCAACCAGTCTTTTTAATGTTTGATTCATTCTCCCTACCAGATCCACACTTCCACTGTGGTCTTCATGAGGTGCATATTACATTTAATTTGCAGAAACTTAGATATTCCTTGGGTTACTTTTAGTACCAAATGAGGTCCTCTATCTGACAAGAGTTCTCCTGGAATGCTAAATATTGCAATTATTTATTTTAATAAAATTTGACTGCTTCCCTTGCTTTCTTGGTTTGGCATTGGAATGCCTCAGGTCACCCTGAAAAGGTGCCAATAAATACCAATAAATATTTATACCCGTTACACTTCAGTAATTCAGAAAAGTCTATCTGCCAGTATTCCCTGGGTACAGAACCCCATTTCAACTTCTTCTAGGGGTGAGGTCTCCTTTGGATGTTAGGATTATTTTTAAGACAAATCCTGCAGTTCTGGACAGTACTTTTGTGAACCAACGCATTTCCATTGATAATCTTCTGCTTTCAACTAGAGATTCTGTTACTGTATGAGTAGTCCTGTGTGCTTTTTCCATGAACTCTTTCATTATTGCAGGGTTAAGTTCATTGTTTATAAAATGTTGCCCATCATCATTCATATCCTTTCATATCTCCACTAACTTATCCTCATTTTTTTTTTTTTGTATGAATGGGAATCTCAATATTTAAGCACTTCTCAGAAAGTAAGGTTCCTACAATTACTGACAATATTTTCTTGGTTCTAGCTTCTAGCTTTCTTGGTTCTAGCTTCATCTGCTATCCTATTCCTTTTAATGACATTAATATGTCCAGACCAGTAGGCCTTGCAGTGACTTACTGCCAATTCTTTTGCTTTAATAGCTGCATCAAACAATCTCCTAATTTCTAATTTTTCTTGACAGGATTTCCTTGGGATGATAGCAACTCTCTTTCCTTCCAAATAGCTCCTTGGGCAGATGTATCACTGCAAAGGTATATCTCAAGTCAGTAAAAATGTTAGATCACTTTTCATTTGACAGCTCTAATGCTTGAGTAAGAATGATTAGGTCAGCTTTCCGAGATGATGGCAAAGCTGGCAATGGTCTTACTTCTATTTTTAATTCCAGGGTTAAATTTCATATCCAGACTTTCTGTTCCCCCTTAATTACAAAGCAGTTTCCATCAACGAATAACTTACAGTCAGGGTTTTGCAGAGGGGTACCTCTTAGGTATAACCATGAAATACACTTGGAATACACTTGTTCAATTCAATAAATTGCTCTTCTCTCTTATTTACATGTAAAATGAATGCAGGATTTAAGACATTTTCAGTCACATCATAATCTGCATTTTTCTTTGGTACACTGTGTATCCATCTAGTCCCAAAAATTAAGCAAATCAGAAGTTCTTTAGTTACATTGACCAGTGATATCTGCGCTCAGCAGAGTACCATCTATGTATTGTAGTAAATTACTGATGAGTTCCTTCTTTGCCATCTTTATCCAGTACATTACCAAACAGTGAAGAACTGTTCTTGAACCCTTGGGGAAACATAAAACAGCTACGTGTTTTGTTGGGTTTTATCATCCAGAAGCAATCAAGTTTTGGTGCTCTTCTTCCAAAAGCATGCAAAAGAAAACATCTTTTAAAATGTGAGAAATGCTCACAAGCAGGTAACATAGGCTTACCTAGGCAAGGATCCCAGCGAACAGTATTTTATTTTGCTATTGCAAGGGCGGGCATTCTGCAAAACAGACTCTTGTATTTCCTGATTCTCAATGCAGAGTCCATCCCCAGCCCATTCCCATTCACATCCTCTACGTACTTAACAAAGTTCATCCCTCTTTGTTTACCCTAGTAAGATCCACAAGATATCCACAAGATTATCCACAAGATAGTTGTCAAGCCTTATTATGTCCCTTCCATGTATCTGCCAGACAACTTTGTTTCTTCTTGTGCAGTTCTGTGTAAAATGTATCTCTTTAGGCCTTTGTCTTTGGTTGCCCACTTTCTCCCCGGTGATCTCCCCAGGGGAACCAGACTCCCCTTTTATCTCTCAAGAATGTGCATTCTCTATTCTTTAACCAAAGATAAAAAAATATTTTGTATCAAGGATTCTCAGGTAAGTCCCTTTGGTACAACATTCTATGATGCAAAAACAGTATGTGGTCTCCCACAAAATCTGAAATTATAAGATAGAGTCAACTGGAGGCTTCAGTGGTTTGGTATTACAAGCTGCACATCAGTAACTATTCGATTTATGGCTCTTAAATCTTGCACTAATTGATGCTCCTGAGGATGTGGCTTCATAACTGGTAAGACTGGAGTATTATATTTAGACTGGCATTCTCATAATAATCCGTGCTTTACTAAATTCTCAGCTACAGGTTCAAGCCCAATATGAGCCTCCAGCTTCAGGATACTGCTTTCATCTTACCTGTTTAGCTCTTGACTTCAATTCTACTTCTACCAGTTTGGCAGACTTCTCTCTCCCAGGCTTTTCTGACGCCCATATGAAGAGGAATACTGAATCCATGACTTCAGATTTCAGATGGTATTTCATTTACTTGTCTCTCCTCACTTTCTTCTCTTAACCCCATGTTGTACCCATATGTGGGAAATGTCATATTGTTTTTTCATAAGTAATAAAATGTTGCACCAAAGGGATATACCTCAGGACCCTTGATACAAAATGAATTTTTATCACTGGTTATAGAAAAGAGTATGCATATTCTTCAGACATAAAAGGAGACTGACTGGCATGCTAATTTGTGTACTTGGAGAGATCTCAGGGGAGAGGGTGGACTAAGAAACAAACTTATCCGGCAGACATGTGGTGGGAGATAATGGCTTAGCGACCGCTTTATAGATTCTGCTTACCAGGAGAAACAGAAAGACTTACCATCTACCTAGTAGCAAATGTCAGATTGGTTGTGAACCTGGAGTACTCAATCAACAAGGAAACGGGAGAAATTCTTAGCACCTGAAGGGCAGGAGCTGAGATGTGATTTTGATCATGTGCTCTTGCTTGCAGGACACTCGCCATTGCAATTGCAAATTAAAACTTTTTCACAAAATATCCAGTCTCAGAAAAATCATCTGAGTTATTTCTCACACATATAATATTAACTGTTAATTTTGTTTAATTGTTAGCTTCCTGCCATCAGTATTTAGGTACCATTTAGATTTTCTTTCAGACATAAACTGTTCTGGATCTTCCCTTGCATTTATCCACCTGTTTTCCTCATTAGCTTTCTCTAAAACCAATGGCTTTTCCTCAGAGAATAATGTACTCAGCAAAACCTGTATATCTTTCCAGTCTGGATTACAATTTAAAATAACTGTTTGAAGGGAACCCTAACTGGGTTTTCCCTGTAGTGTAGTTAGTGATAATTCTGATATTAACAATTCTAAACTCTTTCATTTGGTATAAATTTACAGTGATTAAGCATAAGCAGTGTGAACTTTTGTGAAAGAATTTGCCAGCTTATTGAAAAGGGGGGAGGAGATTTGAAGTAATTACACAAAATATTCTGTTAACACATCCTTATATGGATTGTTGCATAATATGAATAATATAACACTGCTTGTAACACTAAAGTAGCCCTTAGGTGTTGTGGATAATAATTGCAGTGTAGCATTGTAGATGGGGAGGCAAGTTGTAAGGCTGTTCTGCTTTAATAAGGCAAAAGAAACACACAACAACAGTAAAACTGCATGCCTGTTTTTGCAGAGTCCTTATGAACAGTTAGATTTATAAACATCAAAGGAACCCAGGACCCCCAGATACACTCTGCTCTTAGACACCAGTGTATATAACCAAATAACTAATATCAGCTAATTATTAAACAAAAAAAAGAAGCCCAACAAATCTAAGCCTCTTATTCCCCCCAAGATCATGAATTCAGTATCTTGATTTTAGCATTACACTTCAGTGTCATTTAATGCACCAGCAGGGAAGAGTCCAACTGAGTCCTTGAACAGAAGACTAGTGTGCGTTGGAGTCTGATCACTCTCCCACTTCCAGCTGGCTGCAGCAAGATAATTCAGGCAAGGCCACACAACTGTCCCATCTAAGTCATCAGAAAATTGTCTGAAAGGCAGGATTCATTACCTGGTGTGCAGTAATTTAATCTCATACACAGACATGGTATTGATTTATTGCAAGGTTGTTCAAATCTAGGTGCTGGGTGACTTTCCACAAAACTAGCACAGTCCAGGATTTTTGCAATGGTGGTTTTTTTCCCTACTTTTTATCCCTTCACGCTACTCTCTGTAGGGATGGAATGTTGTTTCTGCATTACAACTAACAAGATAAATACTTTACTAATAGTTCTTTCTTTTCGGAGGAGGGGGTGGGAGGGGCCAGTAAGGGAGAAGCATAGTCTTTTTACTTCATCAGGAATCTCTAATAGTCTTTGCATATGCTCAGCAGATAGATGAATTAATTTATAGTCACAGAGATTAGGTAGATGGAGTAATTTATAGGTACAAAAACTGACTTATCAATGTCAAAAGGAGCCAGGACTCCCACAACAGGCTCAATTGCTGTTAAGTCTCTCTGCATAAATTTCTTCAAGTCAACTTTTTTAGTATTATTTTAGTATTATTTCTAAGTTCCCTCGAAAAGCACTGAAGTACATATCACAGACAGTACACATATCTCAAATATTTCCAAACCTGCTTTAAAATAAAAATTTTCAGTATGAAAATGAGCATCAAGTATTTGCAAATTCAGTTGCTCACCAGGCTTCTCATGATTCACAGTCCATCTAAAAATAAAAATGAAGGAAATATATATTTTGGAGTGCTATCTTCCTTGTCTTGTTTTTTTTTTCTACGTACAAAAAAATCCACACACACACACACACACACACAAAACAAACAAAAAAAACTGCTGTACTTTGTAAACCAAAAGCCTGATGACTGCTACTTATATGTATAATTGAAAGAGAGGAGGGAAGATAAAAGAGTGAGAGGAGAAGGGTTTAAATTTTTGCAATACTAGTATGATTCATTTAGTATTCTCACTTGCTGTGACCAAAAAAAGTCTGTGAATAAAGGTCTCGTCTTATATGACAGAAAGTCATACCTGTTTCAACAGGATGTCTGAGTAATTCCTCTTCAGGCACATTTACTAGTTTATCATTCCTTGACACATAGTAAGGGATCACTTACTTATGAAATAGATGTAACTATAACAGTAAAAAATTAAGAATTTTGCTGATTGGATGAAAAATCTAACAGATTGAAAATAAACTATGAAAAAAGCAAGTTTGCAACTAAAACTTCTCCATATTAACCGAATAGTGGAAATTAGAATCTTGTCTTATTTATAGGTTTTTACAGTAAGCCCATCAGCTCTCTACTATAAATGGTTCATTTTTGGAAGTCTTTTACTGAATTGTACTCACTGAAGCTAACAAACCTGAGGCTGAACTAAAAGAAACCTCTCAAACCTAGAGAGTTTTCAGGTTTCACTACAATTGACTACTATCAATTTAATTTCTTTTAAAAATGATATCTCACCTAGTTTTCACACATTTTTCAATTTTAAATGCAGCAGACACGCTGAGAGTCCGACACTGTAAGTAGAACATGTTGAGCAGAAGTCACTGTCTCTGACAGGAAAAAGTAGAAATGTCTGATCCAGTTTGAGTTTTATTTCAGGAGACATTGGAGCATTTCTCTTAAAAGCCTTACTTTATTCACCACTTCCTGATATTTGCAAGCATTCATGTGAGGCAATGTTTAAGGTAGATCTCACATACATTTGAAGCTTCTTGCTATTGTACTGAAGTTATTAAAAGATAAATGGGTGATTCCTGCAAGCATGACACATTGCATCAATGCTGAAACCATCTGATATAGCAAACCTCTTGGAAGGAGGTTTATAGTTATCTTGATTTAAATAAGACCTCTTTTATTCGAGCAACTTACTTTGAGAAGACAAACTGACTAGGGAGCCAGCTAAATAAAACTGCTCCATTAAGGCAAAGCTAAAGCAGAAGTGGCTGATCTCTGCATTTCAAGTCAACAGGCTAAGAGATGTCTTTCATTCTTCAAATTCAGATGTTCTTGCTTGATTTCTGAAGTTTTTGGCTCTATCAAAAGGAGAATATGATTTTTCAATAATTAAGGCTAATTCACTTTAGGCTCAGAGGGGGGAGATCAGAAAAACAATGCTTTTTGAAATCAGGGTGAACTCAGTTCCTATCCAAAGCTACCCAAGAGTACTGAAAGTTTGTGGAAGAGTTTGGCCACTCCAGTTACAGAAGAAATAAGTGTTACACCAAAGTACTAAAACGTTCTGGGAAGTTTATGTACAGCACTCTTTTTAAAGATAGAGTAAGTTAAAAGACAGCTCACAAGACATTATGTATTGGGCTAAGTTGCATCTTAATTTCGCAGCATGACAGCCTTTAATCAGATTCTACTCAAAGCCTTAGGTCATTGGAAGCCAAAGAGTGGGTTTGGCTCTTTTTGGGTACTGAACTTTGTTTGTCACTGTTTAAATAGAAAAAAAATTGTACCGTGTACAACATACTTTCCATTCACTTGTGTTATACTTGTGTTTAACACTCTTTGGACTGCTGTCCTAAAGACAGCATCTAAAAGTCCCTGAATTTAACTTTAACAGTCCAGCAGATTACACTCATCTGTCATCAGGCAATTGCTAAACAACTATCTTGACTGGCTTTTCGCCAGCTGGCACCTCAGATATCTTCCTTCAGCCATATGGAAGCAAAAGATGGGAGCACCTGAACAGTCCATCTAGACCGTACAAGGAACTTGTAAGTAGCTTGTTCAATCTAAAAGCTGGGATTTTAGAATCATAGAATCACCAAGGTTGGAAAAAGACTTCAAGAACATCTAGTTCAACTGTTCACCTACGACCAGTATTTCCTCACTTAAACCATGTCCCTTACTACAATGTCTGAACATTTCTTGAACACCTTCAGAGATGGTGATTCAACCACCTCTCTAAGCAGCCTGTTCCAGTGCCTGACCATTCTTTTGGAGAAGTTGTTTTTCCTGATATCCAACCTGAACCTCTCCTGGTGCAATCTGAGGCCATTTCGTCTAGTCCTATTGCTAGTTATATGACAGAAGTTGACACCCACCATATCACAACTTCCTTTCAGGGAGTTGTAGAGAGCTATAAGGTCTCCCCTGCACCTCCTCTTCTCCAGATTCCTTCTCCCAGTTCCCTCTGCTGCTCCTCATTAAGACGTGTGTGCCAGATCCCTCATCAGCTTCACTTTCATCCAGGTGATATATTTCAGGGCCTTAATATCTGTTTTGTAGAGAGGGGCCCAAAACTGAACTCCGACTGGGGAGGGTGAACACCACCCTGCTCCTGCTGGCAACACTATTTATAATACAAGCCAGGATGCAATTGGCTTTCTTGGCCACCTTGGCAAACTGCTGGCTCATGTTCAGCTGGATGCTGACAACACCCCTGGATCCATTTCTTCCACACAGTCTTTCAGCCCTCTGCCCCAAGCATTTAGCATTGCCCGGAGTTGTTGTGGCCAAAGTGCAGGATTCAACACTTGGTCTTGTTGAACTTCCTACCCTCAGACAGATTGACAATTCCTCCCAGCTGGGTGTCACCTGCAAACTCACTGAGGGTGAACTCAATCCCGTCATCCAGGTAATCAATAAGGACATTAAATAAGATGGGCCCCAGTACCAACCCTTGGGGAATATCACCCCCTTGTGAGCACCAGCTAGATTTAACTCCCCTGGTGACAACATACTCTGGGTCCAGCCCTCCACCAATTCTTTACCTGTGTTGGATGTGATAGATAAGGATTAAGTTTGTTAGTCAAATCGAAACTCAGTGGTGCTTTCTCAGGTGTCTGGGAATGTAAATAATGTTGTAAACGATGGAAACTAAGAAGTTGCAGGCCCGGGGCACATAAGCTGCTAGAAAATAACCAAATGGAAAAGACTACTGACTTTCACCCCCACAACCATCAGGAGGCTGGAAAATGAATCCCCCAGCAAAACAGCTACGACCACAGCAACAACCTGTGCGGCCGCTGGAACGTATGCAGGAGATAAGAATTGTATCAATGCAAGAATCACTGGAACGTATGCAGGAGATAAGAACTGTATCAATGCAAGAATGGCTGGAATGTCTGCAGGAGATGAGAACTGTATAAGTACAGAGTCAATCCTTTGTTCAAATCGCGACCCTGGTGTAGTGTACGCTCCCCTCGGCGCCCAGCGCTGTTTTGCTCACTTTACCGCCTTGCTTAATTAAATAAAGCTATCCCTTTATCAAACTACACTCTGTCTGGTTTTGTCACGGGAATCTATAACATTGGAAATATCCAAATAATTTTTTCCGGACAGTCTCTCTGATAAAAGCAGATTTTATTCACGATTGCAATGGCAGACAAGCAGGAGAGCACACCTATGGACAGAATGACAGCTGTTTGTACTTGTTTCCCCCCTTGCCTCTTCCCCTCCGTTTCCCCATTGGCTGGGGACTCCAGGTTCACAATCTTATCAGAAGGTTTACATTTGTTAATTACTTGTTAATCTGTGTGTTATCTGGTGTCAGTTAGTAGCAGTCCTATTGTTTCCAAGATGTCTCAGTGCTCTTCTTGTATTGATATGGTGATTTTCTTCGAAGTCTTTGTCAGACAGAGAGTACCAAGGGAAAGAGGGGGAAGGTGCCAGGCCTTCCTCAATACCTTCATCAGGCACTCCCTAAAGCATGTCATGTCTTGTCCTTTTAATTTGTGCTGGACATTCTTGCAATGTGTGTAACATATACTTTCATGATGGATATACATAAGTTGTTGCTAGCTTATATGTGTATGTTGTTAATTAATTTCTCAAATTCTTTATTACTAGGGTCTTGTCTGTCCAGCACCAAATATTAGTAAGGCTCAGAGGTATTTCAGGAGGCTAGACAGACAGACAGGAGCTGCAGTCTTTGTGCCTGTTGAGATAATAAGCTGATGAATACAAGATGTAAGGGGTCCATAACACTGCTTGGTTTTGCTAACTCAAAAAGAATCTGCAAATAGCATCGCTTAGTTTAACTTCTGCTAACTCAGAAGGAATTGTTTGGTTTAACTTTTGCTAGCCCAAACACTTTCCCAAAAGGAAGCTTTCTCAAATCAGTAGAAAGGGGCCAATGAGAGAACAGTGAAAAGGGGAACAAACAGGACAAGAAATTGCAGAGGCATGCAGGGTGGGAGAAGAGCTCAAAACTGGGACAAAGGTCGGAAGGACATGGCGAGGAAGACTACTGACTTCATCCAGGGACAACCACCAGGTGGGGAGGAAGATGTCAAGCCTTCATCCAACCACCACCAGAGTGATGAGGAAGCTACTGCCCATGCACTAGGGGGAGGGACAGTATGTAAATGAGTTTCCAAAAAAGTAATGAATATGTCAATAGGTCTTGGGAAATACTGCTGAATATGTACAGACTTGGCTTATAAATGTATCAAGATCCCACTCTGGTGTACAAGCTAGGAGGAGTGATCCCCCTTGTACCCAGTGTGTGTTGCAGCACTGAAATAAAAATGTATCTGCTCTTATAAACTTATGTGGGTTAGAGAGTTTGATTCCGCAAATCATTATAAACCCACTCCATCTACCTAACCTCCATGATTATATATTACTTCTGCTATATATTGAGCAAGCATTCCTGGGGAAGGTTCCTCTAGAGGATAAGTGATGAAAACTATCGAAGACTCTCAAAAAGAACTATGGCATTGGAGACCATAAAGTAAAAATTCTTATCTTGTTCTAATGCAGAAACAACATTTGATTCCCACACCTGTACCTTTTCAGGCAACAAGCTGCCAGCTTCCTCAGGAGAATACACTGCCAAAGTCTTTGCTTAAGTCAAGATAGGCTACATCAACAGCCTTTTCCTCATCCACCATAGAGTGGCAGATCATAGAAAGAGATCAGGCTTGTCAAGTACTGTCCCTCACATGCAGACACACAACTCTTTCTTGTTTGTTTCACGGTTCCATGGATAACAAGAACAACCTTGAAAGGAATCCTACTTGAAACTTCCCCATTACATTTACACATTACACTGCCTCTCCTTCAACAGGAAGTCAGCACAAAATGTAGTCCTCTATTTTGTCTTTCTGATATCACTCTACAGTCAACCCAAAAACTTGACACTGTGTTTCAAATTTCTTCTGAGTTGGCCTCTGTTACTTACACTCCTTGTCTAGTCACGTGATATGCAAGGAGTCTGTCCCAACTTGGTCTTCTCTGTACAAGAACCATTTCTCAGAAATCGGAACATCATTTGGAGTATAACACAGAGCTCCAAGCTTGCACCCAGACAGTGCTAAATCACTGTCTGTATCTGGTTGAACTGAAGCAGAAAGTCACACCCAAAACTTCAAGGGTTAAAGAGAAAGGTTTCACCTTGTCTAAAGGTAAGACAGGAGCTGTTTGCAATACAGAAGAATGAGTATACAGCCTTGATGGGCAGTCTGTCTCCAATTTTCTCACTCAACTGGACATTCTTTCCAGCCAGCTCAGGGATCAGCCACTGCTAGTCTAGAATGGGAAAGTATGATCATGTAATTCTCTTTCTGTGCAATGTAACAGCATTCTTTTGTGGACAATGCCTAACACTCAGGGTTCAAGAGTATGTTCTGCTAGCTCTGCTAGAGCCTGATCTGGATGGATTTCCAAAGTAAAGCCTCCTAGGAGTCTCTCTTTTGTTCCTGGAAGTCAACATTAAGGATTGCCATGACTCAGCCCAGGATTGTTCTCTGCCTCAACTACTCCAGGCACTTTTTAAGCTATGGGGCCCTTTATCTTGGTACATGAAAATATTAAATGATTGAAAGTTTTTCATATAATTATAGGGTCTGTATATAGCAAGAGATAAATGCAACATGAAAGAAAAGTGTAAAGATCCAGACCAGATACTTGGACAACAAAACTTTTTTTTTTTTGGTGTGTGTTGTTTTTTTTTTGTTTTTTTGTTGTTGTTGTTTGTCTGTTTGTTTAGTATAATTCTCCTTACTGTGTTTTTTTCTTTCATACACATACTTTGTCCTAATGCTCTTGCAAAATTCTTTAGTCACCTCTGCAGAAAAAATTCCTTAAATTGTAGCTTGCATCCTACAGTCTGCTCAGAGACCCCCTAAGAAGCTTCAAGAGATACAGCCAATGTTTGATGAAATTATGAATTGTGAAATTAACACAGAGATGACTAAAGTTGTGAATGCTTATTTCCTATTTTCCCATTAACATTTTTAAGCAAAATATACACGCTTTCACATTCATATTGTGGTATTTTCTCTCAAAGGGCTAAGTTTTTTTTCCCATTTTCCAAATGGGAATTTGGACCTCATTCATCACAATTACCAATGCCAAACTTAACAGAATCTGAATGTATACTCGAAATAATTTTAACAAATCAATTTTAGTTTTTGTACACTAATGATACCTGTATCTCCCAGTCATGTTCTACACGTAACAATTTTTAGTACCTCTGGTCATTCATTAAACTTCGTCTTCCAAAACAAAATTACTTTACGGAAGACTAGGGCCTACGCATGCGCACTACGAAAGGCACCCGTACCGGGGCGGGAGCGCACTTCCTGCGTTGCTGTCGCAGTTCAGGCACCACAGTGCGCCTGTGCAACGGCGTGGAGGGAGCGGGGGAGGGCACGGCGGCGGAGGGCGGGGCTAGGCCCTGTGTTTTGAACGACTCTATGCGGTTGGCTCACTATTTGGCAGGAAGGTGAGGAGGCCTCTCTACTGGCGGCTGAGCTTGCGTAGGGAGAGGGGGGATCCAAATGTGGCAGAGGCGAGCAGGAGGCAGCGGTGGCGACGGCGGAGGGGTGCAAACAAGACAAGGGGAGCGGTCGTCCACGCTGCCGCCGCGGAGGAGCTGAGCGGCCCGGCGAGGCAGGGAGCGCTGCGGCGGTAGCGCTGGCATTCCTGGGCCGCCCGCCTGGCACCCCCGGGTGCCCGTCCCGGCGGCAGGTGAGCGAGCGAGAGGGAAGGAGGGGAGGGGGGGGGGAGACGCGGCCCGTTGCGCCGCCCTTGGCCGGGCCCGGCCCAGTACCGGGCAGCGCCGGAGGGAGTCGCTGTGGGAGGACCGCCGCCAGCGCTCCCGGCCTTGCCTCGCCTTCCTACCCTCCCTCCCCCGGGCCAGCGCTATGTGCGCGCCCGGGGCACCCGCGCCCTGCCCCCAACGCGCGCCCGGCGCCCCTTCCACTCCGCCTGCCCGGAAGCCAAGGGCGGTGGGCGGCTGCGGGCCCCGGGCTATTCCTGTAGCGCTTGCCAGCTCCCGGCGGCCCCCACCCTTCCGTGCTCCGGGGAGCCGCCGTTTTTCCCGGCGCGGTCCTCAATACCCCTTTCACTCTGTGGCTGTTGCACCGCGGGCTGGGGCCCGCTCTGAGGCCGCCGGTGGCTAGCGGGGGCGGGGAGCAGCGCCGCGGGACGGCGGGGCGAGGGGTGTGCGCTTGGTGGGGCCGGACTGGCAGCGGCGGCCGGGAGGCCGTAGTTGCGGGAGGCGGCGCGCTGACGCTTTGGTGCGCTCTGGGCTGGCGGCCACCGTGAGACACCCGGACGTGTGCGTGAGCGCAAGGGTGTGCACTGCGCCCGGCGGTGCGCGGTCCTTTGTCTCTTGCCGCTGTCGCCGCTTCCCCCTCCTCCCACCCACCCTTCTCTTGCTCTCCGGTGCGTCTCTCCCCTTTCTCCTCTCCTCCCTCTTCATCCCTGCTTTGCCCCCTCTCCCACACTCTAAGCGCTGCCGCAGCTGCAGGTTTGTAAATACTCGACTAACACACACGCACACACACACAACATGGCTGACGTTCGCCCTGCTCCTCCGCCGGGCTCTCCGCCTTCTCCCTCTGCCTCCTCCGCTTAAGCCTCTCCTTCATGTAGGCTTTGTTTCTTCCCCCTTCCTCCCCAGCGCCCTTTAAAAAAAAAAAAAAAAAACCCACCAGTTCACCCCTCCTTGGTTGCACGCATGGTGGGATTTCAAGGGTAAGGATCCTTGCTTTGGGTGCTTTCTCCGTTCGTTTTGCAGTTTACAACAAAATAAAAACTAAAATCATAGCGGGTTTGGGAACCCGGCAAAGCAGGGGGAGGGCAGGAGGAAAGGGGAGAGCTGGATGAGTTCTGCAGAGAGAGGCTTGTTTGGAATGTGCGTATCATTTTCTCTTTCTTTGGGTGGGAGGGAGGCTGATGCACCACATTGCTAGCAGAGATGGAATACCGTGTTACTCTTGTAGAACAATCAAGGGCTCTAAATTTCAGGGTTTAGTTCAGTTTAATGTAACAACTCGGCACAGTCACATTTGAAAGACCTGAGCTAGTTGAGTCAGAACAGGCTTGTGTAGGTAAAAGCAATACCACAAGCTTTTTGTATTTTTTTGTGTTCTGTGTTTCATCTTGTCACTTTCTCAAACAGCTGGTAAATCATGGAATACAAACAGGAATTAACACTTGCAAGGCCTTCATGTTGGTAGTTTTCTGTCACAGATTAATTTTCCCTTCTGAGGACAATGGCAAAGTGAAGTACTTTGTCCTTGTTAAAAGGAGCACTTTTGCTTTCCAGCTCTCCTTTTTTGTTGAAAAGGTACGGCATTGTGGATTAAGGGACCTCCTCAACTAAAACAAGACAGCATACTTCTGATCTCATATACCACCAGAGGGGCGCTTAGTTCAGTACCCCTTCACCTGAGTTATTGAGAGCACCTCCTTCTGGCTTCGTTGAAAATTGTTTATTTTATTGCTTTCTCACAGGCTAAATCCAAAATAAAGTTATTTGCTGGGCTTGTCCAAAATGACCTGCTGCAGAACCAATTTATATATCAATTTTGATTGTAGGTGTGAATGCTGAAGGTGCAGAGATGCTTGCCTCTATTTCAAGATGTTACTGTAACTTATAGTAAATATTTAATTCTTCAAATATTATATTTAAAGACATGGGCTTCATTCCAAACCTACAGACATGAATAGCCACAGCTTCTTTTAATATGTGAGCATTGCTGTTAAGTAACAAAAGCCATAGGTCTGGTATCTTTGTCTACTTTGCTTTGGAAGTTTCCAGTAGATGAGCACTGGGACAGCATAGTCATATGATACATAAAGTTACTTAATTGTAATACTGAAGTGTGTTATCACATATAAATGCTTCCTAATTTTGTGACATTTTTTCATCCTTTTTTTTTTTTTTTTCCTGTGCTCATGAACAAGTGTTAACTGGGCACAAGGAGAAAATAAATGATGGTAATGAGTTTACAACAATGTAATACTTGACTGGAATCATCCAGGTTACAAGACAATTTCAGAATGTGTATCTATTTCATGGCTACTGAGCCAATTGCAACTACTCATGGATGGAAAAGCCTGAGCAAAAGTCTGTAACATTATATATCACTAGGTTCCATAGCATTTACAATTTGTTTAGATTTAACAGTCTGTCCAAAAAGGTGATGTTGGTAAAGCCACTAGAATAGTTTACTTCTTGTAGGTAATATGTCATTCTTTATTATAGCCAGTAAATTCTGCAGTCATGCTGTTCTGCTAATGTGTGAAATGCTTCTGAAACATTTGAGATATGCAGTTCCTGCCCTCTAGAATAGGTATTTGGCTACTTATGCTGGTCCCTAGGGGACCGAATAAAAAGGTCAAAATGTGCAAGATAAAAACACTGTATACAACACATCTGTTTAGACAATGGATTTGTCTGAAAAGAACCACTTTAACAGTCACGTTTATTACTCTGTGACATTTTAGTTTTGTTTCTAGAAATTATTCTGTAAACTCCATTTCTTCTTTGAAGTTAATGGTTTGACATAGAAGATAGTGTTTCTGTCTTAGATATGTTGATTAGTTGGTTAAAGATATACTGTTGGTTGAAGTGTCTCCTGATAAGCCAAATTGTTGTGCCTCTGGTTTCTTGAAGTGGGGACAGTCAAGTGATTTTTTTTTTTTCTTTTCACTGTGGATAGTGTAAGGCAATGTCTAGCTAAATTCAATGCTAAATCTAAGTACAACCTTTTCTGAAACTGTTCACTTTTTCATATTGGGAAATAAGCCTGAGAGAAGCCTTTGTGATCAATTTGTTGGTTATGTTGGAAATAAATGGATTTATTTTTACAAGGTAGTATTTCTCAGTGAATTGTTATAAGTCATGACTCAGTGTAGTTCAGAATATCTGAAATTACCAGTTAAATTGCAAGTCCTGAAGGTAAAATATACCTTTAGTTTATCTCATACTTCAGTATTTTCTGTGTATTATTTTGATTTACGTAGCATTCTTACGTTGACTTCTTGTCCTTTACCTTCATTGCTTACAGTTGCTAAACTATACTCTTTGATGTCTTGATGTCTATAAATATCCAGATGGTGCTTGGAACAGATAGCTGTTCCAAAGTGTTTAGGTTTGTTGATTTTTTTATTATTTTTTTACTTTTTTTCCCCTTAATGTAATGCATTACTTTTCCAGTGTTAGAAAAACAGAATTATTTCAGTGAAGTTCTATTCTCAAGACAAGACCAGTCTTGGCAGACTTCATTGCTTGTGACATGCTTTCATTTTGTTTTGCCCAGCTTACTTTCCTCTCAGGTCAGACTTGACTTGCTAATCATATGGACCATGTGTGCATATGAATATGTTTTTATAAGTTACTTTAGAACTGATGTGACAAATAGTTTGTTGTTTTTTAAGTGTTTACAAGTTGTTAACTGAGGCCAACTGAAGGATGGAATCATTGTAATGGAAAGTTATTTTCTATGATCAGGCAGCTCCTTTTTTGTAAGAGATATGAGAGGTTTTTATTAGTTTTTCTCATTTTCCTTATCTGACTACTCTTCAGAATTTCATAGTTTTATTATGGGGGGCAAATGCTGATCTTTATTGGTTTTCCTGGTGTATAGTCAATGAATATGTGGATGTTATAATTAAAAAATATACAAGAAATGCTAAACAGGTTATCATGCTAAAGAAGAGTAGATGGAAAGCTTACCCTTGTCCTGAGCTCCCTGAGAAAAATCCAAGAGGAACAATCTCCAAAAAGAAATCCTTCCCCAGCACCAGTTAGCTCTTAAATGGTCTAGAAGAGGTGGAGCAAGGCTCCACCCCTTCCAGTAGCACAGGTGAATTGCCTTCACCTGGGCTTCTGGGGTTGACTCATTGCCTGTCTCGGGTGGTCAATCAGAGGCTCAGGCCATGATTCAGCAGTTCCCATATACCTGGTAAATACTTTCTGAGTGTCAAGGTGCTTCCTATGCAGATGCTTTTTACATGTCAGCATACTGCATGACTTAGAAGAATGGGAAATCTGACTTTCCTTCCATCAGGCTTCAGACTACTTCCCACCCCCTCAGCTGCATCTTTAAAACATGGATAAGTGCTTAGTTCCTTTAAGCATTGTAGTTAACTAATTTGTATTTGTGTGTACTGCTGATTCTAGTGACAGAGGCCTCATATCATTAAAATACTTTTCAATTGAGGGTAAAGTTATTTGATTCAAACAATTCTTTCATGATATGGTAGTGATTTAACTTCCCCTTATACTGTGAATTTGCTAGAGAACCTAGGAGGTGAGTTTGTTGAGTTGCTATGTATGCTTCTGCAGATGCACAAACATCTTTTTTTGCTTTGCTTTTGTAGAACTGCTGAATACAAGTTACATGAGGCCTTGTTTGACCTACTTGCAAACTTCATTGTAATTCCACAAAATGTTGTTATAAATTGTTGTCATTAACTGTGGTGAATAATTACTACTTGATTATATATTTCAGTATTTGCAATTGTTGAAAAGTATTGGAGATGATGTTGAGGTGTATTATGTATGTTATATATACTTAAATTTTTGAGATCTGTCTGCAATGTAAGAGTTGCTGGAAGTACTGTAAACAATTACAGGTGCATATTTATGGCATTTTGGTAAAGGTTAGTTCTTGGGTTTTTCCTAACCATGTGGTTATTGTGATTGTTGTTGTTGTTCTCATTATTTTTGAATGTTCTGAGGTTGTTCAAATTATACACCTACAAAATCTGGTGAGATTAGTTTTAGGAGTAGTTGTATGGATTTCAGTGATTTAGGATGACAGTTGAGCTTTAGATCCTTAATTTTATATGGTGGTTTGAACAATAAATTTGTATTATTTCACTTGTTCCTGTATTGTGTTATAAATTTTGCATTATATTTTTGCATTATGTAGCTACTTATGGTAACTTTTTATTTCTAATCACTGTATTGATTAATGCCTCACGATTATTGATTTGGTTAAATCCCTTGTTATCTTTGACATGTCTTTGTTTACATTTGGTTTCTGGCATTGATATGTGCATATATTATTCTCAGATGATTTTGCAACAGTCCCCACATAACTGTACCAGGTATCCCAAGTGAAGAGCCTTGCATTCAGTCACTAGTGATTAGTGGCATGTGGTAAGAAAGCATGCTTGCTTCCCAGATTTGTTTGGTTTAGTGCCAAACCATTGGGGAATTAGTTTAGTAAATCTAACACTGCTTGTATCTGTATTTGAAAATGCTTGAAAATTAAAGTGCTCTGATAAAATGTATTGCTGTATTTAAGGTGAAAGGTGAATCTTTCTTTTGTTATCAGAATCTTCCTAGTGCTTCAGAGCACTAGTCTGTGCATCCTAAATTTCCAACTTAGACAAAGTGAGTTTGTAATTTAAGGAGCAGGTAGCCTGTTGACAGTTCCCCTCTGACTGTATACCTGAGCTGGTTTCAGCTGGGACAGAGTAAATCTTCATAGTGTCTGGTATGATGCTGATTTTTTGGCTTGTGGAGGAAAACAGTGTTGATACACCGAAGTTTTTCTTGCTGATCAGGGCTGTGCGGAGTCAAGGACATGCTAATTTCTGAGTTTCTTGTACTGTTTCTCTAAGCTAGGGGCCTAAGGGGCACAAAGAGCAGCAAGGGGACAGAGCTCTATATGTAGGTGTAGACATTTTTGTACTTTTATGAGTGCACACATACACGTAGGCACATATAATAGCAATGATGATAATTTATATATGTAAATCTTCCTTAACTTTCCTAATTTTTTCCCTAAATCTACAAATTCTACTTCATTTTATTTTCCCAGTTCTTCCCTATCCCACTGAGATGGAGGAAAGCGAGCGAAAGGCTGTGTGGTGTTAAGCTGCCTGCTGGGTTGAATCATAACAGTACTTTTCAGCAGGGCTTTTAATTTTTTTTGTTTTTCAATCCTTTACATTGTTTGTCTTTTTTTTTTTTCTTTCCTAGTTTTCTCTTAGAACAATTAATGAATACAGGGAATGTTTGTAATTTAAATCTGTTTTAAGACCACTCTGCTAGGTGGTTTGTAAAGTATAACATTAGCATTTTCACATCTAACAGTGGTGCTGCTTTTTAAAGTGATACTGCTCTGTTTAGTTGTGGTTGATTATTGTAAAAAGCAGTAAATGTAGCATCTTTTTTGTAGCATTCACTGAATTGTTCTGAAGCATGGGAAACTGTTCTAGCTGATCTAACAGTGCTGAAGTCTGTAAAATTTGATCCTCATACAAAATTCTACAAGTGCACCACTGTACTGTGTATCTAAATGCTACATTCATACTTCTCTTAAATACCTGTTACTGGCAACTCCATCACATTCCTGGGCAGCCTGTTTGATGCCTGGTTGATAACCAACCATTCAGTGAGGAAATTCTTAATGATATCCAATCTAAAGATCTTCTGGCACGAATATATATATATATAATATGAACATTTCTTTAGAAGAGCTCGGACCAACCATCATTTTATGTTCTGGGTGCGAGCCTTCTGTGTTGATCTTGAACGCTGCAGTGTTCTTCCCAAAGGGAAATTTCACTTACTCAAACAACGCATTCTTCAAAGCTGCTGTCAGGAATTGTTCACAAAAAAGGTTTCTGTAAAGTGATTAGGAATTTACTTTTGGGATAGGAATGGACTTGATGGTCTGAGTGTATCCTCTCTAGTAGTGTCTAAAATTCAGAAAATTACTTCATGTGCCATATTTTGCTCATAAATGATAACAAGCATGTTGAGATTTGATTCTGTAACTCATAAGGTTGGAAAAGACAGCTAAAATAATTTAGTCCAACTTTCAGCACATCACCACCATGCCCACTAAGCCTTTATTAAACACCTCCAGGAACTCTATGACTTCCCTGGGCAGCTCGTTATAATGCCTTACCACTGGTTCTGAAATCCCTGGGCAGCTCGTTATAATGCCTCACCACTGGTTCTGAAATTTGACGTAATATCCAGTCAAGTTAGCTCAGTTGTTCTCAGTCTGTAATCCAGGAATTACTAGAAATGATGTAATCTAGGGAATTACATCTATTTAAACTTAATTTGACATGCTTAAAAAAAAAAGTCAAATCTTTTCTTGAAATTCTTGTATTAATTTAAATGTAAAAACAAATTTGATTAGGTCATGATCTCATACCCTCACTGGGTAAAATCTGAAAGATGTATCAGATTTGTCTGGTATTTAAAATTATTTATTTCTGTTTCAGAATTTATTCTGCTAACTCTGTATATGTTTTCCCCATGCAAGATTCTTTCCTAATAACACTGAAGAAAGTTAGCTGAAGTGCTATATTATATTTGCAGTTGAGATAATTAAGTACATAAATTTCTGGCTTTCTAGACTTAAATTAGATGTTGTAAACTGAGTAGGTAGAAGAGAGAATGTTGTGGAATACTTACTTGATGATGTTTCCCTGAGTTTGAGTTAAGCTTTCTCAAATGCCTTGACAAACGTAACACCTGCTTTAATTGTTTTGGTCTCCAGTATTCAACAGTATGCACTTGTCAGCTACCGCTGATGAGTACTGTATCTGTTCTGAATGTCTGTAACTTACAGTCATTGGTCTTCAGCTTACATGCGCTGGTCTTTTGAAAAATGTTTAGAGACTAGGTGATATTTTGTTTTTTTCCTTCTCTTTTTTTTTCTTGCTATAAATGGTACTTACAAACAAAAAACCTACATCTAGGAGGGTGTAACTCATTCTCAGGAGTCAGTTGGATCTGTTTGCATGACTCTGAATGCTTACTTGCCCATCATGTTCTTTAATTATTTATGTTTTGAGCAACAATGTGAATTGCAAAGTGAAATAAAAATGGGGGCAAATACAGAGATAAATTTACTACTTTTCAAAACCTTTTTGATTGCAGAAGGCTTTATTAATGGGCTTAGCGATTTTTTGTTCAGTAATTGCCTTTGGAAGATTTTTGTCTTCCTCTTGAACGATGACCCAAAATTTTGTTAATGACCACTTTTCCATCAGTGGAACTGCAGTTTTGAGAGATCTAATCAGTTAAAAGACATTACTATGACAAGAGTATTTTTTAAAAATAGCAGAAAACTCTGTCTGTTGTGTGACTTGATTACTTCATAAGAATCTGACTTCTGAGTGCTTTTAGAGTTAAGGGGTATGTCAGTACCTGATATAACAAGAACCAGTGTTAGGTGCTCCTGCTTGATACCATGTTGGTAAGTGTAGCATTCACAAAGGTGGGTTTCGGAGTCATTGTCTCTCCTGCTGAAGAGGGGAGGAAAAAGCTTCACTTGGAGAAATCTTTTGGTCTCTTGACTGTTGGACAGATGTAATTACCTAGACTCCATCTTCTATAAATTCATTTTTAATTTTTTTACTTCTGAAAATAAAAGTGTATTATTTGGGGTGTCAGCCATAATGCACTGACTGAAAAAGACTTCTGTGTTATGTGCTGTCCTTATAGCTCAAGTCCTGACTTAAGTGAGTATTGGCTTGAATGAAAAGGATGGTGAGACAGTTTTGTTTCATATAGCTGGAGACATGTGGCTGTATCAACAAATAATACATGCATTGCTGAATGTATGTGGATTAATTTGAATGGTTTTTTAATGTTGTTTTACTTTTCCCCTTATGTGTAAAACTTAGTTGAAGGAGGAAAAGTAGGGAGAGAGACTGCCGCATGTAAGTATAGTTTTCAGTCATAATTAGGCCTCTAAACACGTCTCAGAGACACTTGGGTGGACTTTGCACAAGGTTAGATATGAAGTATCAACGTGAAAGGCAGGAGTGATCTTGTGTGCACACTGTTCATTGATCAGATAAATAGAAATCTGTAGATAAAAGATTAGCATGCATTTATGAGAATGGATATTCTGCCTTCTAGAGATGTCTAGAGATGCTATTTTCATTGTAAGATGTGTATCTTTTTCCCTTTCCGAATTTCTTTTTCTCTGCATGTGAGAGATGGTTTCTGAACTTTTTTTTTTCTCCTTGCCTCAAAACTCGTTTTGTGAGGCCTCTTGATGATAAGGTTTAAACTGGCAGCTGGCACTTACCTAGGGGAGGCAAGTGGTTAGCGTCACTGTGCCACAATGCTTCTGCTTATGATTGTAAAGATAAACAGAAGGGAGATGAGCAGTCTTTTTTGGGGGTGCTGCTTGAATGAGCTCACCACTGCAAAAGGCAATAGTGCTTGTGCACTGGTAAATGAAGGACCACTCCCTGCTGGCTTATGTGGATGGCCAAGAGTGTACAGCTAACAAGAAGGAAAACAAAAATAAATAAAACAAAACAAAAAAAACCAACTGAGAACGGAGGGATAAGAGGCCCCAACTAAACTAAGTAGTTGGGGGAATTCTTTTAGGGGAAAAGAGTCCCCTGGGTCCTGCTTGCTACTGTGGCGTGAAGCTTTTGGGCTTTTTCCCATTCCCCATGGTGACCAGACCAATGGATGCACGATGAGCAGTGCTGGATCCATGGTGTTTACTCTCTCTCTCTCTTGCTTCCTGCAAAGACACCTTCCTTTTATTTCCTATCTCTTTCCTATCTCCTATCTTCCCTTCCCCCATTTCCCTAAGCAACTAGGACTTGCAATAAACTGGGCCGATGTTTGGCCTGTAGTGTCTTAATCTCACCATCAGGTATACGTATATCAAAGAATCTCCTCTCCAATTAGTGAAGGGAGCAAGACACCTTCTCTATGAGCAGACTCAACCTTGATTAAATACTAAAAATAAATTTAGTTTCTCTCTCTGCATCTGTACTTCCAAAAGAAAGAAGGATATGCTTTTTGTTGTCATTGTTATCGTTAACTGTAGTGATTAAAAATCTCAAGAAATAAGTCTTAGTTAAGTGTTTGTTAGTTGATCTTTCTGTCTGACCTGAAATGGCTTCCTGCAGAGATGGCAAAACTAAAAGGGAGAGAAAAACTTTCATCTGTCTGTTGTTGTTGCTGAAAATTCTTACCTTGGAGTTCTGTCTTGCTGAATGCATTTTCTTATTTCTTTTTCATTTTTGCAATACATTATTTTTATGTGTAATAAAATAATTTGAACACATGATTTTTGACCAGGGCTTACTACTGTAGTCCAATGAATACATGTTATTTGTGAGGGAACAACATTGATTTCAAAGTAGCATTAATCCTTAGGGGCTTGACTTCTTGCCCTCACTTTTTTTTTCTTTTCCCTCTCAACTTCTACATGTGGAGGATGCGTTTTATTTTCCACCAAAAAGTCAGAAAGTCCTGTATGTAAGCAGAATACCATATAATGTTGAGAGCTCGGGGTGCTCATCTTTTACTTAAAAAACAAAACAGTACAGCCAGCAGGTGAATTAATTTCTTACCATTCCCTTTCACGTTAATCCAGTGTTGATGGAGTATTTAAACCGTTTTTTTTCCTCAACAGCCTTGCAACTCTTCTACAAGTAGAATCAATCATGGAATTGCTCAGGTTGGAAAATAACTTAAAGATCATCAGGTCCAACCACAACATAACCATATTACCCTAACTTTAACAACCCTCTGATAAATCATGTCCCTGAGATCAGGAAGGTTTTTAAACATATTCAGGAATGGTGACTCAACCACCTCCTTGGGAAGCCTATTGCAGTGCTTAATAACCCTTTCTGTAAAGAAGTTTTTCCTGAGTAAGGGGAGGACAATGGGTCTTCTCTCAAAGGAGACCCCCACTGCTCATGGTGGGGCCATACGTAAGGAATGTAATGAATATGTATGCAAGTTGTGTATTCGTTCAGCCTATATCTGTCCCAAGCTTTTGCCCTACGGTGTGCGTGTTAGGAGGAACGATCCCCCGCGCACCCAATGATACGCGTCTCATTGAATAAACGTACCTGCTTTATAACCTAACTCTGGGTTATAGAGTTTGATTCCGCAAATCAATTTGGCACCCCAGGTGGGACAATCTCTGCTCGGCTGCAGGACCGGCTGAGAGGGGGGGACGCCTTTGGCGCGCCCCGAGATTGCTCGGAAGGACTCCCCTTCCTCATCCGATCAGTGCAGGAGCAGACAAGGACCATCTATCAGCGGACCAGGTATGTTTAGGGTAGGAGGGGAGCCCGTAAGTCGTGAGGAGACGTCCTACGCAGGGTGGATAGCCTTTGTGCTGCCCCTGGGTTAGTGAGCTCACAGGTTTGGTAGGTTGCCGGCTGCGGTGGGTAGGTTCTGGCAAGCAGCTCCTTGGGGGAGCGCCCACAAATGGACCTTGTAGGTCGTACGCAGGGTAAGGGGACAGGATATAGTGGGTATCCTGTCAAATGGTCATCTGGGTTCTCCTGGTTGTGATAACAGGAGTTATAGGTTGTGCAATTGCTATTAGTATCTGTTGTAAATGTTTGGTACCGTGTATCTGAATGAATACCATCAGAATATTTGGGATATCCTCTGAGGGAATTAGAACTAGGAACTAAGAAATTTCGACCTTCTATTTTGACTGAGCTGGCGCTGTGTGAATGTGGTGTGAGTGAGACGTAGCCAAGCTACGGAGCGAGAGCGGAGTCCTGATCCGTGGTTTCATTCTCCCATGAGGGAAACGGCCGGAGATGGACAAAGCGAAAGTTGTTCTTTGTGTTACCTGTCTGAGTTTATAGATTGGGACAGTGATGGGAATTTGTACTTTATAAATTGGGAAGGGGGCCTGAGGAAAGGTGTGCATTCCACCTGGAAAACGAGCGTTATGTTATATGTTGTCTAGCGTGTGAAGAAATGTATCAGGGTTGGTGGTGCCACTCAGTGTCCTGAGTGTCACTGCAATTGGTGTACGGAACACTGGGGGTTGTTCTAGGGGAGTTTATATGGTATTAAGGGTGTTTTATGGAAACTGAAGAATTGTATTGTTTGAACTGTGGGTTTTGAAGGGAATGGGACAAACTGTTTTGATGGTATAAGAAAGTGTAATTGTGAATGGTATATGGATGTATAATTGGGGTAAAAGTAGTGGAATAGGGGAAAAGGGTTAAAGAGAAAGTGAGTTTATCTGCTCTGGCATGACAGCAACCCTCCCCCGCACTGCTTCCCTTGCTAGCAGAGAGCCGGGGCCAGACTGGTAAGGGGGGGGAGATAGAAGATAGGGCACTGGAAGTGTGAATAGCCCTCATCTGCAAGAGATCTAGGAAATCCCAGTGTTAGCACTGGAAACCTTTGGAGAGGAGGAGGTGAAACTGAAATATAATATTAGTAGTTTATGTAATGATGAGAGTTTGGAAAGTGAAAAAGTTAGGGGGAGAGACAGGCTGAGAAAGGCAAAGATGAGCAAGGTGTAATGGATGTCAGGACCAAGGGGAAGTGAGTGATGTAAAATAGCAGCAGCTGTTAGTGCTGCAGTGCTAGAGTAGGGCTGTAGGACCCAGAGGTTCTCTCAGAAAGAGGTAAGGGGTGGGGGGGGCTGGAAGGGCCTAGAAGGGTTCCGCCCCCATTGAACAGAAAAGCAGTTAGTGCAGAAAAGTGCAGAAAGGATTTGGTCAATAACAGTTAAGGATGGAGAAAATCAAGCTAAGGAAGGAATTCCTGCTAAGTGTGGAATTTGTAGTAATTACTGGAGTCTCTAACTCCAGTAAACGATGAATTTGTAACTGTAAGGGAAACCACTGGCCAAGTAAAAAAGGCTTACTTTGTTAAGCCTTTGCAATTTAGTATAGGTAAACAGGTAGGAATACACAGATTTTTGTCTAGGAGAACAACTGGAAGTTGAAATAAAGTTTAAAGGAAGATGGGAGTCTAGGGTAAAAGAAGAACAGTGAATAGAGGTGCTTAGTTTAGCATTGATCCCCTCCTGGGACTGGGATTTCAGACGAAGTAGGTGATCAGGTTTAGCCCGGGGTGTGGGTGCTAGGAACCCAAGGAAGAGCTAAAAACGCAATACCAATGGCATTCAGAATGAAGCAGGGAGCTCGGCCAGTTCGGATTAAACGGTACTCCCTCAAATTCAAAGACAGGAGAGGGATCTGTGCAATAATTGACTGTTTTCAGAAACTCAGGTTGTTAGTGGAGTCTGAATCAAAATATAATGCACCCATTCTCCTGATTAAAACCACCAGATAGTATAGGATTTAAGGGCTAAATTATCAGGGGAATTGGCATGCTTTACCGTTCTGGACCTAAAATATGCCTCCTTTGCCTACCGTTGAGTCCAGAAAACCAGCTAATGTTTGCCTTTGACTGGGAGAATCCTGATTCAGGAAGAAGAACATAACTTACATGGACAGTGCCTCCCCAAGGGTTCAAAAACAGTCCCACTCTTTCTGGGAACCAGCTTGCCAAGGACCTGGAGCAATGGGCACAGTCCCTGGGAAGAACATAACTTAACAAAGGAGGTATGCATAACAAGGACAATTAGTTAATGACTATCGAGTTTCTCCACAGAAAAAGCCGAAGTGGCATGGTGACCAGCAACCCATCTGCGTTATAAAATCGCTACCGGAACAACGAGGAAGGAGCAATCGGGGGCCCCTCCATCAGCAGCTGATGTGCTGCTAACCGCGCCCTGCTCCCAGCTTGCCATGGACAACGGAATGACAGATAGCATCAAGCCTCTTTGTCTTCCTTATCTGTATTTGCAGAGGCTACTTGATCGTCCTTGCATTCCACAGCAACCCATGGGACAAAAGGAGCGCTGGGAGGAAGTAAACGACCACCCCAAGGACTCTGTGTCTTTTGGGCAGTCATTGGGGGTGGATAGGATAATGAATTTGGGAATGTAACTATTCCTGCATGAGATGCAGCTTGATGCTGGAAGTGAAATACAGACCTGGATAAGCTAATTGAAGGGGTTTGGAAAGCATACAGAAACAGGCATTGGAATGAAAGAAAGAAATTGGGAAGAACAGTAGCAGTTGCACTAGAAACAGTTCAAGTACCTGAGAAGGTGGCTATCGTGTATTGTAAAAGCCCACCAGAAGGGAGAAACAGCCGAAGAAGTGAGCAGTGCATTTGCTGACTGAGAAGCGAAATGGAGGACAAAGCTGACTGAGAAGCAAAATGGAGCAGAAACGGAGGACATAGAAGTGCATGCTTTGGTCCCAGACGGTAAAATTCAAATTGAAGGTAAAACTAAGACTGAAAATTGATAAAGGAGGCAGGTGGGAAAAGGAGGGTGGATTAGGGTTCCAAACAAAATAATAGTTCCCACCTCCCTTTTATGGGCCATAATCATGGCTGAGCGTAGGATACACCACCATTGAACAGGCAACACAGCAATGTGAGGTTTGTTCACAGAATAATTCTAGAACAGGTCACAAGGTTCAGTTAGGACAGGTAAGAAATGGACACTATCTAGGACAACAATGGCAGGCGGATTTTTTGGAACTTTCAAGAAAAGGGGAGTATAGATATACCTTTACAGGATGGCCTGAGGTATACCCTGGCCAAACTAACAAGGCTAGAGAAGAAAGGGAGAAAAAAAAAAAAAAAAAAAAGGTTTTGTTACAAGGGATAATTCTGAGGTTTTAGGTGCTGGGAGTGATCTCATCAGATCGAGGTCTGGCAGATTAACACATTACTGGGAATTGATTGGCAATTAAAAGTCAGCCAAGAGGCTGGGATTCTAAGCCTTGAACCATGGAAGGGTTAAGTCCATATGAGATTCTTTATGGACAACCTTATACCTTATAGAAGGGAATTTATGGAATACTGAGTAAATATGTGACCAGCTTAACAAAGCAATTAAGGGAAATAAAAAAGGTATTTGGCACCAGAGCGTGGGGCCTGGATGACCAGTGCACAGTATATTGCTTGGAGATTATGTGTATGTTAAATCCCTCTCAGATTCTCCTCTGGAACCAGGGTGGAAGGACTGATCCCATGGATACACTACACCCGCCTGAAGAAGACTGTCCGACTGCAGTAGACCGTGAAGGGAGAAAGGCCCCTTCAACTAACAATTAAGAAAAATGTATAAACTATGCATTGTAATTAACCTTATAAGACTTGCTTTAGCCTGGGAAGGTAATAGCTACTCGGGCAGTGGCCCTAAATTTTAAAATAACAAATTGTTGGATATGTATGGCCCAGAGGGCTCCCCAGAGGAGGGTTCCAGTTCTTAATTGGACAATTCCAAATTGGGTGGAACATGGGGAATGTAAATATGGAATAGAGGATAAATTACAAAAGGGCCCCAAGTTTGATTGATTATTAATTCTTCTAAGTCTATATTTTTAGATAGAGAAAATGATAGCGAAATTAGTGTAAAAGTTGGGTGGCAAAATTTAACAGATAGATATAGATATACAGATATATCCCAACAGATATAGTTGGGAATATGGGAATTCGGGAACAGTATCAGGACTCAACGAAACTACAAGGTGGAAGCAGGGCATAGGGTGTGATAAGTGAGCTGGAGAAAGCAATCGTTAATATTTCGGCCATTCTAGAGAAAATAGAGAATGCTACCACTGATGCAATCAAAGCATAACAAGTTGAGATTTCAATGCTTAGTAATGGCGCTGGATCTCCTAACAGCCAAAGAGGGAAGGGTTTGTGTGGTAATTAATCAGAGTTGTTGTGCTTATGTAGACAAGACTAGAGACTGATCTACAGGCAATATGGGAGCACGCTAAATTACTTCATCTGGTAACAATGGATGAAAAACTTACCAGGTGGTTACCTAATTTTGTGTGGCTAAAGCAACTCTTTGTGGTTTGTATTATGTACGTTGTGATGAGAAGTGCATTATGGATATGTAAAACTTCTGGGGATGGTTATGAAGAATGGAAAAAGCACAAGACAGAAAGTGGAAAGTGGGAGTTATTTCAAATCTTCCCTCTTCCCGAATGGAGCGATTTAGCAAAAGAATTTGCTAGGTTCAAGAAAAAGGGGGGAATTGAGTAAGGGGAGGACAAGATAAGGATTAACTCTTGTTTAGGAATGTAGGTAAGCAGGATGTGTGGTCAGATAAGAAAAGGACATCTGGAAAGTCTGTTTACACAAGGAATGGGTCAGGATGGGATTACTACTGTCAGAGACAATGGGTCTTCTCGTCAAAGGAGACCCCCACTGCTAATGGCGGGGCCATAAGTCAGGAATGTAATGAATATGTATGCAAGTTGTGTATTCGTTCAGCCTATATCTGTCCCAAGCATTTGCCCTACGGTGTGCGTGTTAGGAGGAACGATCCCCCGCGCACCCAATGATACGCGTCTCATTGAATAAACGTACCTGCTTTATAACCTAACTCTGGGTTATAGAGTTTGATTCCGCAAATCAATATCCAACCTAAACTTACCTGGGTGCAACTTGAGGCTATTTCACCTTGTCCTGTCACCACTGAGAAGAGACCAACCCCACTCCCTGGGAGAAAAATACTTTGATAGCTCTGCTGAGAAGGACTGGTTGGATGGGACCCTGAGCAGCCTGATATGGTGCTTGATCCCAGTGTTTGGCAACTAGGTAACTATTGAGGTCCCTCTCAAATGAAAGCATTCTGTGATTCTCTACGATATATATTTGGCTTGGCTTGGCTTGGCTTGGTTTATTATGCTTCATGGTGTTGTTGGGTTGTTCTGACATTGAATTCCCTGTGCCACTGCTTATCTTAGACAGAAAGTAATTTCTTTGTGAGTTATAAAACAGCTGCAGAAGTTGAATGTGATCTCGTAATAATCAATTATTCCTGAAAACTGTCATGTCTGAGGGCTAAAAACAAAGTATGTTCTTCATTGTAGCAGTTCATGAATAAAGTTGTTGAAGCCTTAAGAAATAATGGTCCAAGTATGTCATCAAAATAATTACTCTAGGTAACTAAGATAAAAAATTCTTAAGATTTGCTCAGAAAAATTATGTTTACTTTCAGTTAAGTGTCATAGTGGCTTTTCTTAGTGAAGTACATCTTTGAGAATTCAGGCATACTGGATTTGCACATTCTGAATGCTTTGCTCAGGAAAATTCTTTTCACTTACAGTCTACAGAGTACTGATGAAAGTGGTCTGTGAAATGCAAGTCTATTTTTTCCTCTTTCTGTAAAATTATCAAACTTACATTTCTTCAATAGCAGCTATATGTAGCAGCATCTGCTAGCTTGATTTGTTGAGAGCATTGGCTGCTGGACCCTGAAGAACGTCGTTGAAAGATCAAACAGCCACCTGAAGAGATGTCAACTCAAGAATTTGATCTACATAGTTTGCTATACTTAATTCAGTTTTACCACTCCATTACCTCCTGATAGCCAGATTGATATGTTTGCCCTGATCTTGCTCTTCAGAATTTTTGGGTATCCTTGTGCCTTCATTTCTCACACAATAGCAATTAAAACTTGCATCATCAGCTTTTGTTTTGTCCCTTCTCATCACTTAAAAGGAGGCATTTAAGCATAAAACAGAGAATTTTCTCACTTTTCTGGTAGATGTTTCCTTGCCTAATTTCCGGAGATCTGATGAAGCATTAAACTGTCTTACAAATATATTAACTGAGCTGACTACATCTTTAAAAGAATGAGTAAGAACAAAACTTGCAGTAGTACTTAAAGCTGCATTTGCCTTAGAATGGTAGCAAACACAATGACTGGCTGCACTCTATTATGAAGTATCCCAAGCAGTGGTTGGTTTTGTGGGTTTCCTGTTGTCAGGGAGAAGAATGGCTGCCTATTAGTGATGGGAATCGAAGACAAATCATATTTGCTATAGTGCAGAAGTTTGCAACTGCAGGCGATTACAATGACCTGTAACAACTTGTAACTGGTGTCTGTACATGTTCTTTCCCTATGGTTGAACACAAGGTAATTTGAAGTAGGCTGAACACTTATGAGTTATTTAAGGTTACCACTGGATTTTGGACTTAAGATTTGCCTTTGAACAAAGGTGTACAGGGAAGATGCTCTGGGATTTTAATAAATACTAAATCCTTTTCAAAATATTTGTGAAAAAAAATGGTCTTCTAGTACCTTGCATTCATTAAATCGTCACTGAAACATACACGTGAGGTTCAGTCAGCAAGTAGATTCGTGTTGCTGTTGAGAGTAACTAGTGTTGGAAATATCCAAATAATTGTTGTGGAGACGATATCTGATAAAAGCAGATTTCATTCGCGATTGCAGTGACCCGCAAGCTGGAACGCATCTATGTACACAAGATGACAGTCTTTATACCGTTTTTTCCTTTACCCACTCCCCTGCCCTGTTTCCCCATTGGCTGGGGACTCCAGGTTCACAATCTTATCACAGTTTATACTTGTTGATTCGTGTGTTATCTGGTGTCAGTCGGTAGCCATCCCGTTGTCTCCTAGATGTCTCAGTGCTCTTCTTGTTGTATTGATATGGTGATTTTCTCCAAAGTACGTTAAACAAAGAGCACTGGGGGAAGGATGATGCAAGTCCTTCCTGATGTCTCTTCAGGTGCTTCCTCGGGCATACCATGACTTGTTTGATCAATCTCCTGCAGGAAATCCTTGTAATGTGTATGACAAAGTATACGTATATACACCTATATACAGAGTGTGCATTCCTGGGAAGGTTCTTCTAGAGGATAAGTGATGTAAACTATCAGAGATCTTCCCCGAGTTAAGTAGAAAGATTCCCAAAAAGAACTGTGACAGCGGAGATCATGAAATAAAAAAATAGTATCCAATTCTAGTGCAGCAGCAACATTTGATTCCCCCTCTAGGGATGGTCTAAGAACTCTACTGTGCTTCAGAGGCATGTTGTGTAAAGCTGCAGGAAGAATTGTAGCAGTGGGGCATGCAGAAAAATCGTATCTTAATATTAGTAGGAGATATAGATAGAGATATTTTACTGTTCTTAAAGCAAGGTGGCTAAAGTAGCAGTTTTTGGAGTAGAATAGAAGAGCTGTTAGATTTCTGTCCTCATAATTCTACTTTTGTTAGTAAATCATACTATTACAGAACAACAGAAGTTTTACCTAGTCAAACTGCTTGAGGAAAGAGTGAAGAGCTCTAAAATAACTCTTTAAAAATGATGTTCTACGCTTACGTCTTCAGAGTTCTAGTATTGAAATTGTGCATAGTATTGCAGTAATGAGCAAAATAATTTTTTTGGAAAACTAGTTTAGTTGTGCCAAAGAATGCATATTAATAAGTGTTATGATTTTTCTTCCCGCCTATTGAGGGGGAAATAGATTCGTAGTTAGGTTTTCTAAATTTAAAAATCTGTACATGGATTAATATGGAAATTAAAAGTTTATGTTAATGAATACATTTTTTATTTATGCTGTTTCAAGCTCATTTGACTTTAGCCTTTTCTTTCTTTTTTTCATCTTGATTCCTGCTCAGTGGAACAGCCAGTGTGTGTTTTTAATACATACACTGAAGTGATCCATTTTTTTGGAGTTTTGTGTTATGTTTTGATTTCTGTTATTTGGATTAGTATGGGAAACAAGGAATTCATCAAAGCACAATCGTATGGCAAAATGTTATTTAGTCCATTAGCTAGATGTTATTAAATATGGTTATGATGTTACTGATGTGGGAGACAGCAACTATTACATTTATATCAGATTCATTTCAGGCAAAATCCTGGTTTTATTGTTGATAATCTCTGAAAGAAACTAAATCTGTGAAGTTTTTTTTCAATACGTACTCTTGGAGAACTTAACTTTCTTTTGTTCTCTAGATTGTTTATGTATTGAAGTGTGGTCCTTTTTCCTTATACTTGGAGAGGATTTAGAATAATAGTTTTATTTAAAGGGAGACCAAACTTAAAACCTGTTATTTAAACAAGGTTGTTTGGGTTTTCTTCCTCGATATTTTTGAGTGTGGAATATATGACTGATTTCCCATTCCCAACCCTTTATCTCAAGATTTTCATTCTTTAATGATTTCATTACTGTAGTTTTTCGTTTGTTTTGGCTTTGTTTCTGTTTTTTGCATGTGTGTTGTCTGTCTTTCTTGCCTTTCAAGACAAATCCTAAACATATTGTTAATTGTAACTATCAGCTGACATACTGATAGCTTGTCTTGTTTAGTGAGCATGTGTTATTGTCTGTTACTTACTGTCAGCCCACTTGACTTGAGGATATTTAAATATTATTACCTGTTGGATATAAAACCCACTGTAGTACCATTCCTTCTACAGTAGTTTATAGGCCTTTCTTCCTTCTCTGAAGAACTCCAGGAATTCCATTCCAGCATTCATTCGATTTCTATCCTTCATCCATATTTTCAAAGTCCACAAATCGGAAAAATTAGCTGGCCTCTGGTTAGCTTATTATTTTGAGAATAGGAAGAGGCAAAGGGGAGATAAAGATATATCGGGTATTGTGTATCTGTACTTCCATTGCAATTGCAAAATTTTAGTGTACATGAGTAAATATATCCATGTGTGACAGAGTCTGCATACCATACAAATTCTGAGTTCAGAGAATTTATTTAATTTAATGGGTGTACTCAAGATAAAGTTGACCATGAAGATTTTTTGTATTGTTTTGCCTTTAGTGTTTGTTATTCTTACTGTATGAATAAGGCTGTAGCTTGAAAAAAAGCTATACTAGAATATTTTATAGACACTTGGTCATTCACAGATTTTACAGATGATTTTAATGAATCCCTACCAAAGGATGATTTTTTTCTCCTGCCATTAAAGCATTCTTCCCTGAACAGTTTCAACAACAGTATCACTGTTGGAATGGTGGGTTGGAATGGTTTACAGTTATCTGTAGGGATTTCTTGTTTTCTGCTGAATTTACACTAGCTTAAAGTAGCTATCTTCTAACTCTTTAGAAAACAGGTTTTAATTGCTGATTGTGTTATCTCTTGAACTATTTTGCTACAGTTTGCTGCTGCCTGTTTGAGGACTGAAAGTAGTTTTTCCAGTCAATTAATATTATTAAAAGCCTCTGAAGGCAAAAGAAGAACTGTTGCTGGGTTGATTTTCTTTTTTGTCATGCAGATTTTCTTTTTTGTTCATGCAAGGTATATTTAAAACACTTTATGGTGACTTTTCACGTGTTTTTGTGTGCATGTATACCAGATTGCCAGTCTGCAAGTCTGTCATAACCCGATAGATATTTACTTGCTGTATTTTTATAAACTTAACTGCATTTCTGCTCTGTAAGGGCCTGTCACAATGGTTACAATCTTTGAATTTTTGATAGAAAATGTGTAGTACAATACAAGTATTTTTCTTAAATATATTGAAGTCTGGTTAGGAAGTTGTATTTAATCAAACACCTACAAAAATAAGTTAGCAGATTCTGCAAAGAATATTTAAAGACATACAGGTAGAGATGCACTGATGTAAATAACAATAGCCAGCCATCTGTTTTGCCAGTGAATGGGATTAGTACAGATCTTATCCCAGGTCATAGACACCAAGTTAAAGAAATACATTAATCTTTACTTAAGTTTAAAGTAATGAGATTGTAAGTGAAATGATACAGCAGGAACAATGCAATACACCTAACCTTTAGTGTATAAGGATAGTAGTGGTGATTAAGAAAGATAAATCACTGATTGCCCTAATACTTAAACATCATCTAGATCTGCAGTTGCTTGGGAGCCCTGGTTGCAGCAAGTATTTAGAGAGACTTTCCTGGCAATTGGCAGGTCCTAAGCAGTGTGTCCACTCATAGGTGAGGTCTCTAAGTTTGCTGCAAGAGTGTCCAGCTTTTATATTATTATGTTGAATAAATAATAAATAAGTTAATGTGACAATTAGGCAGAAACATGTGGTTTAATTCTCCCTTTGGATTCACCTCAAGCCTGGCCAGGGCTCGAGGAATGAAGGAAGTTTGTGTACTTGTAGACCTTGACACTATGCTTCTAAACAAGGAAAGGTTGATACATTCTCATAACGCGTTATCTAAGCAACATCTCTTGCTAGTGAGGTATTTTGTTTTGTCCAAAATGCATATTTTGCTGATGATCATGCATATTTTGCAAATGATTGTGTACTGATGATATTCTGTTTTGGGTTGTGAGATTCATCTAGAGATCGCTTTGCTTTGAGGCCTACTGTTCAGTTCTTTGTACTTCACTGTTCCACTGAAAATCCAAATGTATCACAGTTCAGAGTCTTGAAAATGTCTGTTTAATGTAACAAAGAAGCCTTTACTTAAAAGGAGCCAGCATGGTTGAAACATAATGGTAAAACTTGTGAAATTTTTTTTGGTGGATGGTAGATGCTGCTACTAGATGCAGTGAGGAAATTTCTCATACTGTTAGCTGGAAGGCAGTCTTAGTTGGTAGCCCTGTACCATGTGAATTAAGCAGCAATGCAGTTCTTACACGTGATGTGGAAAAGAGTAAAGTTTATTTCACCAATCATTTGATCTTCTTTAAATGAAAAACATTGGCTTGCTTTGACCTGTTTATAGAAGATCTAAGTATAAGAAACGAATTACAGATGTGCATTAAGCAGTACTATTTATTAGCAAGGTTAGTTTCTTCCAGCTGAAGATGATTCTTGTAGGTATAAAATATAGAATAGTCTCCTGGGGAATTCTGGTTAAACCATTTTTTATTCAAGTTCAGTTAGTGATTTGAAAGGTAATATGAAAGTATACTTACGTAATCTGAGAAGACTTTTAGGCAGCATAGTTCCTTACAATCATGGATGGAAGATATATAGGAATAGTACACAGAAAATGCAAAATATAGTCAACTGTCTGTTAAGTAAACAGATAAAGGAAATGATAATTTTGGAAAGTATTTAAGGCCTACATCTGTAAGATGCTATTTCATTATACATTTTACAGGGAGGAGGAAGCAGTTGCCTGTCTCAGCAGCCTTCTGCATACGCAGTAGTTGAGGAACAGCTGGAGCAAATAGATTGATAATGTAAACATCTTTAGGAAAACTTGCTTTTTTTTTTTTTACACGAACAATAGTAAAAGAAAATGCTAATTTCTCATATTCAGCTTAAGAGATCAGTGAGGATGTCCTTCTACTGTTTTCAAAAAACAAAACATAAAATTAGAAAAATGCTTTTCTTAAGCTGTTTGAAGAGAATTTGACAAGATATGAATTTGTCTTGCTTAGAAGGATGCAATTATTGTATTCTGTTGGGACTGGACTTCCTACATATTAGCAGAATTAATCATTAAGACTTCTAGTGGAAGCAATAAAATGCACAAACTTGTTAGTAAGTCATAATTTCTTCTGTTCTGGGAAATTAAAGGAATAGGAGAGATATTTGTTTTCTAAGTGGTTTGTTTGTTTGTTTTAAAGTTACTAAAGCAGAATCATTTGCTCCAACTCTACTGGAAGAAAAAAAATCGTTAAGTACTTATTTATTACTTCTTACAGAAATAAAATGATATTAAATTGCAGTTTGCCTTTTGTACTGTGTTAGGAGTGTTCCTCAGCATTATATTTTTGGGTCATTGGACAGGGACAATCACCTCCCCCTCCCTGCTGGCCACCATTCTTCTGATTCAGCCCTCCGTGCTGTTGGCTTCCTTGGCTGCAAGCAGACACTTCTGGCTCATGTTACAACTTTTATCTACAAGAACCCTTAAGCCCTTCTCAGCAGAGCTCTCTCAAGACTGAGAGTTCTTCTCCCAGTCTGTGTACATACGTGGGATTGCCGCTCTCTGAGGTGGTAACAGGAATGGATTTTCTGTCTGCTATTGGCAGTCTTAATTAGTTCACTAATTTTTAATTGTAAAATAACTTTTAGCTCTATGCTGAGACTGTTGATGTTCTCATTCTGTATACCTGAAGACTGTCACTAGCTTAGTATATGCAAACTCTCTATCTGCCTTACAGAATAATCAAATTTTAACTTTGTCTGTTTTGTTAAAGGCTTTCATGGTTGTAGAGCTGTTTCACCTTTCAAACCTGTGAGGTAATGATGTCAAGTAAGTTACTAGTATAGTTTTTTCTCATAAACGGTTACATATGCATAAGTGCATATATTTAGAATACCAGTCCTTGTTTTCACTAGCTCCCATCCTGAGTGCAGTTAATACTGAGGAGAATTAAAGTTTTTTCAGTTCGTACTTATAAAAGGAAAAAGGCTATTGTGGTTAGGGCTGATTAAGTGTTACCCAAAATAATTCTGCCTCTTAACAATATTACCTTAGTCCATTTTGAAGAATTTGGTAAAACTATTCAAACAATAAGGAATTTTGAAAAATGCTTCCTAAGCCTTTACTTTTGTTTTTGAAGTTGTGACTAGTGGCTTAAGGTGAAAACTACGACTCATTGAATTTTACATTTTGTAATGAAACGTTTGCTGGGATGACTGAACATTTTTTTTTCCAAATAATATTTTGAAACCGTTCTCTTAGATATGAAACTGCTTTTGCATGTCCTATATTGTGCATGGCTTAAGTCAGTTAAATACTTAACTGAAAGTTATGTATAACTTGAACCTGTCAAGCATCAGGTTAAGTTTTTGGACAAATATGATTCCTTAATTAAGAGTCAGTACTAGACTGCAGTGTGTGGATTAAGAGCTGCTAGAGTGTATTCATTAACCTTTAAATTTTCATTAAAGTAGTAGCTGGCTTATCTAATTTTGCATATTGTTTATTGTTAAACTTATTGACTGTTTAAGAATGTGGATAACCTTGTGAGTTATAAATGTTACTTAATTGGTTGGAAGGTGCAAGAAGACTTACTGATTTCAAAAGTTCGAACAAATGTGCTTTCTCCAGTAAATGATGGAAACACCAATATAGTGGAGCTGCTCAGTTAGGAATTAGCAATTGTTTCCTTTTATTGCATTTTTGGGTTAATGTGGCTTGCTTGTGGGATAGTACCATGGTTGAGAAATGCTAAATAAGCTGTTTAAGAATTTAGTAGTATGGGGGAACTATGGTGCTGTCTGTCTATGATTCTGTGTATGCTGGAAACTACTTTGTGTTTAAATCTAAATGGCATTGTTTGCAATTGTTTTCACTACCCAAGATGGACTATTAGAATTTATTTTGTTCTGGATGTGTTCTTTGAGCTAATTAAACTTCTAAGAAAATTTCAATCAGAATTGTTTGTCTTCATGTTGATGATGTAACAGGAGAAAATGGGAGAAGGGTGTTGATTATTTTTCTTAAGAACCTGTAGACTGCTTTAACTTTTAAAACAGGTATACAAGAGTATATTCAGTATACAAAGTTTGACAAAGATGTAGTGTGTTTTTTACTAATGGAAAAATTAGTAAGCTGCTAATGAAAAACGTCAACTCTGAACGATTAAGTATTGAGTAATTCCTGCTAATGCATATTTAGCAGTGACCTGCTAGGGTTTATCAGCAGGACTTTCTAAGTGCGTATGTATGTTTTCGTTCTATCCAGCACTGTGTGGGATGAGTATGATTGCAACCATTATTTGGGAGTGTGGTATGTTTTACTTCTGAAGATCAGAGAGACTTTGTACTCTGTGCTCTGCTTTATGCTTTTTTCTTATTTTCAACTTATTTATGGATTTATTAGTGACTGAAATTATGAGTTTAGTAGTGGTGATGGCTAAAAGGTATTTGTGGCAAGTAACAGAAACAGAAAACATGGGGAAGCGTATATTGCACCTAGTTTTGCAAGTTGTTTTAGAGAAAAGACTGCTGTGATTTGAGTAGGTTATTGTTACAGGTAGTGATGTAAAAAATAACTTCAAAAAGAAAAGGTAGTTGATTGGAGTGGTTATTGTCTACTGGAATTTTTCTACAAGCAGTGATAAAATAACTTGAGTAAATGTAAGGAAGACTGGAAGCTGTGAGGGAGAAGAATAATGGATGAGTGTAAGGTGGTGCTGGTGCACTAACATTCTTAAAACCACAATTGGAAAGAAGTGGAAAACTTGTTTTACTTCCATCCAGTATGCTGGAAGTGACAGGCAGCTTTAGAAACTGATACAAAAATAAATGGTTTTGACCAGCAAAGAGTCCAAGGCAGTCTAGAAGCGTAACTGATGTGTACTGAAACACGAGCAAAGCCGGATAAACTAGGTGGTGACAGTGGCAGAGACTACTTAACCCATGTATCTCAATAAAAGTGTTTTAATTTATGTATACAGTATTAACAGTGTCAACGGTTTATGGGCTGGTTTGCCCGGTTCTTTGACTAGTGGAGCGGAGGGATTTGCGAAGAGCATCCGTAAGGTTTAATTCATATTTTAACACAATCATTATGTGTTAAAGTGGGTGGAACGAGGAGTGCCGGCGGCAATTTTAAAAGTGCCTGTAGCCGCCATTTCAAGGTAAAGGCTGAGCAGGTCAGCCTTACAGCGCAGCCTCGCGATGAAGGACCGTTCGTAGAAGGTCCAAACGCAGCAAAAAAAAAAAAAAAAAAAACAACCAAAAAACAAACAAACAAAAAAACGCATCTAAGAAGCTCCAGGAGGCTAAGGGAGAGCGAGGCAGTCCCCCAACTCCCGGCAGCGTGGAGGCTCTGATGCGTGTGGGCGGAGTGAGGAATGTCGGCGGCAACTCCTCCCTGTGCAAGTAAAGGCGGCATCTAGCGAGCGCAGCGAGCCCGGAACGTGGCGAATAGGACGGGCAAACAGGGCACGGCAGGGCAGGACACCTTGCTATATTGGAGGGGGCTCAACGTTTAGCACTTAACACTTAGCCGGTCACTTAACAGGTCGTTGCTCTCTGGAAGCACCGAGGTGCAACCGTGGTCCCCACAGGGCGGCGAGCTGCCGCTAAAGGGGAAGTGGAGACTCAGACTGAAAGCACGAACGGCCATGCCGCAGTTCAGGTCTCAGGCTGCAGGGAATGCCTGACCCTGTCACTGCTGCAGGAGGGCAGCCGGGACGCCAGCTGTGCGCGGTGTGAGCAGGTGGATGATCTGCTCAGCCTGGTGGTAGAGCTAAAGGAGGAAGTAGAAAGCCTGAGGAGCATCCGGGATTGTGAGAGGGAGATTATTGGTGGAGCTGCACTCTGCCATCCCTACAGGAAGGGTGCAGGGGAGATGCTCCTCAAGCAGTGGGGGATCATCTGCTGTCTCACAGTCAGGTGGGAAGTGGCGACCTCAAAGACAGGGATGGAAACAAGACCCTGTTTGGGGCAATGAGCCCCAGCGTGTCCCACCTTCCCAGGTGCCCTTGCATAACAGGTATGAGGCTCTGGAGCTGGACGGACTGGGGGATGTTGGTGAAAGTCCAGCTGTGCAGGAGAGGTTGCCCAAGGCTGGCCAGTTTGCTCCCCGTTTTGCTGCAGTGTCAGTCAGGAAAAAAAGAAGAGCTGTTGTCATAGGGGACTCCCTACTGTTGGGAACCAAGAGCCCAATATGCCGCTCTAATCCGTCCCACAGGGAGGTGTGCTGCCTGCCTGCTGCCCAGGTGAGAGATGTTGCTGGGAACATCCCATGCCTGGTGAAGCCCTCAGATTGTTGTCCACTACTGGTTTTCCACATTGGAAATGAAGAGATAAGCAAAAGAAGTTCTAGGGACTTCAGGGCTCTGGGAAGACTGCTGAAGGGATCAAGAGCGCAAGCTGTGTTCTTGTCTCAGTTGGTGACTCCATAGATCCATAGAAAAGGAGGAGGGTGGACACGTGAATGAATGGCTTTGCAAATGGTGTTGTACTCAGGGTTTTGGGTACTATGGCTTGGGACACAGCCTTGAGAAAGGGGAAATGCTAACGGTGGGAGGGAGCCGACTGACTAGAAGGGCCACAAATATTCTTGGGAACAAGTTGGCTGGGCTGATTAGCAGGGCTTTAAAGAAGATATGATGGAGGAAGGGGGTGTACTAGGTGACAGAGAAGCACCTGGGAAGGCTGTCACCTTGGGAGGGGGTAAGGGAAAACTCCAGTCTTGTTCTGGAGGTACTAGGGAGGGCTCCTCTGAGAAGGCAACAAGGCTAAGCTGAAGTGCCTCCATACCAGTGGATCAGCATGGGAAATAAACAGGAGAAGTTAGAAACCACAGTGCAATTGGGAAAGTATGACCTAATTGCTGTCACAGAAACGTGGTGGGATGAATCCCTTGATTGGAATACCTTGATTGAGGACTACAGTCTTTTCAGAAGGGATAGGCAGGATAGGAGGGGTGTTGGAGTTGCCCTCTATGTTAGGAAGTGGATAGATTGAGAAGAGCTGTGTCTGAGGAATGGCCATGATCAGGTCAAGAGCTTGTGGGTAAAAATCAAAGATCAGTCCAGTAAGGGGCAGCTAGTGATTGGAATCTGCTACAGGCCACCTGATCAGGAGGAGGCTGTTGATGATGCCTTCTTGCTTCAGCTGCAGGAGGTGTTGTGCTCATGGGCTCTTGTCCTGATACCTGCCACCTGGATATCTGCAGGGATAATGGCATGGTGGGTAGCAGACAATTCACAGATTCCTGGAGTCTGTCGAGGACAACTTCCTGGTTCAGGTAATAGATGGACCAACTCGAGGTGAAACCTTACTGGACCTGGTGCTCACCAATGCAGAGGAGAGCGTTGGAGAGGTCAAGATTGGAGGCTGCCTGGGCTGTAGTGACCATGCCTTGGTGGAGTTTGTGATCTGGAAGAATGTGGGCCTGGCAAAAAGCAGATCTAGGACCCCGTGCTTTAGGAGAGCAAACTTCCAGCTGCTCAAGGAACTGCTGAGTGGGATCCCCTGGGAAACTCTCCTTAAGAGCATGGGCACAGAACAAAGTTGGCAGCTCTTTAAGGACACTCTTCTGAGAGTACAGTGGCTCTCCATCCCCCAGCAGAAGTGAAGCAGGGGAGGCAGGTGAGTGTTGTTGCTGTGCAAGGACCCGCAGCTTCAACTGAGAGAAAAGGAGGAAATGTACAGAAAGTGGAAGCAGGGTTGTGTATCCTGGGAGGAATACAGGGCTGTTGTCCATGTGTGTAGAGATAGAATTAGGAAAGCCAAGGCGCGGATGGAGCTGAACTTGACGAGGGACGTGAAAGATAACAAAAAGGGGTTCTACAGGTACATAGGATACAGGCCAAGGAGAGTGTTCCCCCTCTGGTGAAAGGTAGTGGGGAGCTGGGTTCCTCAGACATAGAAAAAGCTGAGGTACTGAATGAGTGCTTTGCCTCAGTCTTCGCGGGTGGTCAGGCTTCCTGTGTCTGCCAGGACCATGAGGCTCTAGGTGAGTGTGGGGAATGGTTCTGTCCCACTCTAATGGTGGAAAAGTCCAAGTCCTCCTCATGAAGTTGAATGTATGTAAGTCCATAGGGCCAGATGATACCCATCCTAGGGTTCTGAAAGAGATGGCTGATGAGGTTGCCGAGCCGCTCTCTGTCATATTTGAAAAATCCTGGCTGTCTGGTGTGGTCCCCAGTGACTGGAAAAAGAAAAAGAAGACATTACTCCTCCTTTTAAAACAGAGAGAAAGGAAGACTGGGGGAACTACAGGCCTGTGAGCCTCCACTCTGTGCCTGGGAAGACCATGGAGCAGATCATCCTAGAAGCTGTGTTAAGGCACATACAAGACAAACAGGTGATTCGAGACAGCCAGCATGGCTTCGCTAAGGACAGATCGTGCCTGACCGATCTGGTGGCCTTCTATGATGGAGTGATAGCTTCAGTAGACAGGAGGGGGGCGATGGATATACCTGGACTTCTGCAAAGCCTCTGACATGGTCCCTCACCACATCCTTCTTCTAAATTGGAGAGGTGTTGAGCTGAGGGATGGATGGTTCAATGGATTACAAATTGGCTGGCTGGACACAGCCAAAGGGTTGCGATCAATAGTTCTGTGTCAGGGTGGAGGCCAGTCACAGGCGGTGTGCCACAGGGTCAGTCTTGGGACCACTGCTCTTCACCACCTTCTTCAGTGGCATGGACAGTGGCATTGAGTGCACCCTCAGCAAGTTGAACGGTGCAGCTGATACATTGGAGGGAAGGGAAACCATCCAGAGGGACCTGGACATGCTGGAGAAGTGGGCCCATGAAAACCTAATGAAGTACAACAAGGCCAAGTACAATGTACTGCCCTTGGGTCAGGGCAATCCCAGGTATTTATACAAACTGGGGGAAGATTTCCTTGAGAGGAGCCCTGTGGAGAACCACTTGGGGGTCCTGGCTGATGAGAAGCTGGTCATGAGCTGGCAGTGGGCGCTTGCAGCCCGGAAGGTGTTCTGTATTGTATTAAAAAAGGGGTGCCCAGCAGGGGGAGGGAGGTGATTGTCCCCCTCTACTCCGCTCTTGTGAGGCCCCACCTGGAGTACTCTGTCCAGGCCTGGGGCCCCCAGTACAGCAAGGATGTGGAGCTCTTGGAGTGAGTCCAGAGGAGGGCCACCGAGATGACCAGAGGACTAGAGCACCTCTTCTATGAGGAAAGGTTGAGGAAACTGGAACTGTTTAACTTGTAGAAGAGAACTCTCTGGAGAGACTTCATTGTAGCCATCCCGTACTTGAAGGAACCATATAAACAGGAAGGGGAGTGGCTGTTTGAGGGTGGATTGTGATAGGATGAGGGGGAATGTTTTTAAATTGAGATGGGAGATTTTTGTTAAATATTAGGAGGAAATTTTTCACACAGAGGGTGGTGGCGCACTGGAACAGGTTGCCCAGAAAGGTTGTGGATGAACCATCCCTGGATGATTTCAGTGCCAGGCTGGATGTGGCTCTGGACAGCCTGGTCTAGTGGTTGGCGACCCTACACATAGCAGGGGGGTTGAAACTCAATGATCATTATGGTCCTTTTTAACCCAGACCATTCTATGATTGTCCATATACTGAAAATAGTGGGAACTGTTGAAGGGCAGAGCTGTAAAGAACATGGTGAGTCTTAGTTATTTTTGTTGTTTTTTTTTTTTCAACCAGAGTGTGTAATTAACTGGCAGGTTGGTCTTAGTGTGTTACAGTAAGTGGAGTTTTATTAGGCAGATGTAACTAGTCACTTGTCACTCTGTGGGCTCCATTTTAGGGCCGGTCTCCTTTTATCTTTATAAATGATTTGCATGTAGGACTTGAATGCTCAGTTCTGAAAGCATACAATAGTGTATTTGGAGGAGCTGTTTACTCACTTTAGGGCAAGGAGGGCCTTGGAGAGAACTGAACAAATTAGAGGGCCATATTGACACCTGACAAGAGTGTCAGATTCTATGTCTTATTTGGCAGCACTGGTTATGTGTACAGATTGAAGGCCAGAGAGCAACCCCACAGAAAGGAATCTGGAGGTTTTCGTTGGTAGCAAGTTGAATCTGAATCAGCATTGTGCCTTGGCAGCAAAAAGGTCCAAGCATACCCTGGGGTGCATCAGGTCCAACAGTGCCACCTGGCAAGGATGGTTATCTTTCTCTGCTATGTGTTTTGTGATCTCACCTCGAGTGCTGGGTTCAGGTGGTAGTGTCACAATATAAGAACATGAAACTATCAGAGAGAGCAGTAAAGATAGCAGAGGATCTGGAGAGCAAGAGATATGAAAAGTAGCTGAGGTTTTTTGGTTTATTCAGAACAGAGAAGTGGAGGCCTTGCAGCAGCCTGCAGCTTCCTGTGGAATGATTGCTAGAGGTGACTTGGAATTTAAATTTATGTTGAAGGTATGGCTTTATTTGCACATCAAGAAAAGGTAGAAAAGCATAGTGCAGCTGGTATGCAAGGAAGGTGAGGGGCCTGGAGCACAGGCCTTATGAGGAACGGCTGAAGGAGCTGGGATTGTTCAGCCTGGAGAAGAGGAGGCTCAGGGGAGACCTGAGAGACTGCTCTCTATAACTTCCTGAAGGGAGGTTGTGGTGAGCTAGGGGTCAGCCTTTTCTCTCGTGTAGACAGTGATAGAACTAGAGGCAATGGTTTCAAACTGTGCCAGGGGAGATTCAGGCCAGACATTAGGAAGTATTACTTCTCTGAAAGGGTGGTCAGGCACTGGAATGCACTGCCCAAGGAGGTGGTGGAGTCACCGAACATGGAGGTGTTCAAGAGATGTTTGGATGTTGTGTTGAGGGATATGGTTTAGCTGGGGAGTAATGGTGATGGTTGGACTGGATGATCTTTTAGGTCTTTTCCAACCTTGATAATTCTGTGATTCTGTGAATCCATTCCTTGCAGAAATCCCCTAGGCAACCTTAGGTGTTGGCAGCATCATAGAGCTTGATGTGCTAACTGTAAGAGAAACAGCAGGAGGGTGAAGGCATTGCAACCAGGCTCTATGATACCACCTTGTCACTCTGTACTGATAGACTGTTATTTTTTGACAGAATACCATCCTTTGGTGAACTTTGTTCACTACAATCGCATACAACTAAAACACCCCTCCATCCCAAAGCTGCCTGTCACCACAGTATGACTACTTCTCACTTAAGTTGCGCCCTGAGTTCTTCTGTCTATACCTTTGAAGCAAAGCAAGAGAATTTTGCAGTAGTCATAATGAAGGTGTGTATAATAGAGTCACTCAAGCTCTACCTGAAAAAAATTAGAAATAGTAAAAAAAGTTGCTTGAGAGAGTAGATGTCAGGGAAATACCATTGGATGTCAGGCACAGTCCACCTTTAACTTATGAGGTCAGTTGACAGGCTGATCCTCTTTCAACCCCATAGGGACACCTTGGGTTAAGATTCAAACACTTGGTTATATCAAGAGTTTCCCTGGAAAACTTGGAAATCTCTGTATTGTTCTGTAATTTCATGTGCTTGTGCCCAGGATGTATTTTTCTCATGTCTTTGCATGTGCTTGGCAGACAGTGAATTTATTACTGGCAAGCCAACAGATCTGTAGTTTATTTAGGCAGCAGATAGATACTGTTCATTAATTAAGCATGAGAATTTTTATTGAATGTGACCAGATTCCTTAAGTATGGCTGTGGGAGTTCAGTGAATGCTACTAATGTGAAAGTGTATTGTTAGTACACTTGTGATTGTGGTAGTCAATATATTGAATAGGACCAGACTGTTAACCCTGAATTGGGCATCATTCAGAATGAAAGTCTAGAATCCTTAGCTCCTCCTGTACCTGAGGTCAAGCTGGAATGCAGAGGTGTTTATTTTCTGCCAAATTACCTTGTACTTAAACTCATTTGGGAGCAGAGGGACAGGAGCTCTCTGGTGACAGTGACAGGACAGTGACATGGAATGGCATGAGGGAGCCAGGACTGTTTAATCTGGGGAAGAGGAAGCTCAGGGAAGACCTTACTGCCCTGTACAAATGCCTGAGAGGAGGTTGTGGTGAGGTGGGAGTAGGCCTCTTATTCTGTGTAACTAGCAGTAGGACAAGAAGAAATGGTTTCAAGTTGTGCCAGGAGAGATTGAGGCTGGGTATTAGGAATAACTTCTCAGAGTGGTCAGGTGCTGGAATGGGCTGCCCAGGGAGCTGGTGGAGTTACCATCCCTGGAGGTGTTCAAGAAGTGTGTTGGTGCAGTACTAAGGAATGGGCAGCATTGATGGTAGGTGGACAGGTGAGCAAGATGATCTTGGTGACCTTTTCCAACCTTGCTGATTCCATGTTTCTATGATTATGGTTAATGTTTATCCAGTTGCTTATGCTAAAATGTTTTAAAAGTATTAATAAATAGAAACTATACTGTGCTGTCTCCTGCATTCTGCATTGTCCACACAGAGTTAAAGTGCAGAACTTTGCTGAAAGGTAAAAACGTTTGTATTTAGTTCCAGAATAATTACATATTTTTTTTTTGTCTGTGTTGATAGTAGAGTGTATTTTATTATGTTAGCTTTTAAGAAAGTTGTCTTTGTATAGTACTTTGCTTTCTTGAAGCATCTTCTTTCCTAAAGAAAGAAAAAAGTAGTGTTTCTTTCCCTCTGTACAGAAAATGTATTTACAACCCCATTCTTAACAAAAGCCATTCCTATCAGCAATAAGTGGTTGTTTACATTTCATGTTTCAATGTCTTTCTTCTTTCATTCTTCTGTTGAATTGTCTGCCTCTATGTCAGTATGGCATTGTAGACAAAAATTATTTTTTAAATGTGTATTTTGTCTTTATATACGTGAATGCGCAGGTGTATGCCAGTGTTATTTGTTTCTGTACAATTCTAGACAAATATCAGTGCACCTATGAGTATAGGAAAAACTGTAGAGGCTGCTGTCAGAAGGTAATACTTGATTTAGTCTGTGAGCTGATTAAAAAAAAAAACATAAATCCATTATTGAAATGTATTGCTTTTCACGACTTTCAGCTGAAAATCACCTTTGTGTTCACTGGGTTAATGTACCTGTTATCTTCCTTGTTAGATGTTATTGCTCTTCCAGAATCCTGGAGAGTAAAGTTCCTAACAAGAGACAGGCTGATGAGCCTGCAGATTACTTCAACAAAGCCTTAGAATTTGCATGGCTAAATTCTCACAATGCAGAAATGTTAAGATGTTGTTAGTTTCTGTGTTTTTGAGAGTAACATAAACTAAAAGCAGGTGTGTGGTTTTTATCTCCCCAGTTATATAGGTGATATTTTAACATTAATATTCTCTTTTGGAGAGGGAAGATTGCACAGGATTATCATTCCTGCTCCTATGCTAAAATTCAAGTCTAAATAAGATACCTGCCTCATCCAACTAGTTAATGCTGAAGTCATTTTTACCACATTTAATTCACATGTGGTATATACTAACAGCTCAGAGTTGAATTACAGAGATTAAAATGTTATGGAACCAAGAAACTACTTCAACCAACATGCCCCATTTTAGAGTGGCTCCTTGCCCCTACATGTCTCCTGACATGCTGCTGCCATTGCTGAGCAGACTGTCAGTGCAAACCGATGGGGAGCAGCAGAAAGCAAGAGGAATGTTTTCAATACTGAACTGAAATGGTAGGAGTCCGCTAGGTGGTGCCAGAAGGCCTTCTCCCAAATAGCTCTTAGAGCTGGAGCACACTTTGGAAGTCGGAAGACTTCAGTTGATATGAGAGATGTATATTCTGAATCTACAACTGTGTACCCTGAGTTAAATAAGGATCATGTTGTATCGCTCTCTGTCTCTTTCTAAGCATTTCCCCTTTGACTGAATAGGCACCTCAGCAAATTTACTGATGCTGTTTCCTTCTGTGTTCATGGTGATTAAAGGTTAGATAATGCTGTTCAGGTCTGAAGCCTTCAAGGTTGTATTTCTTAGCGTTAATTATCACTACCATATTTTGGTGCTGCATGGTACCCCTTTTCCATGGTGGTAGCATAGTCTTGCTTTCACAAGAATGCAGTAAACAGTTTTTGTGCTATGTATTGCAGTGAAGTGTGTATCATTTGGTAGAAAAGCTAAGATGAACATCAACTGAAACTTAGCTAGAAAATTATTTTAAGTAATTATATTTATTTTTACAGAACTGAAAACTCATAATATTTTCATTTTTATAAGTAAGTATTTGTAGAGGGCTGTTAAATGCCTGCAAGCACAGTCTTAGTGCATCCTTTTTTTTCCTCCTTTTACTTTTTTTGCTGGAAAAGTACTTCTTTTAATATAACTCTGTTTTTAAAGTTGATTTATCTTCTCTCTGATAGGATGATTTTGCTGTTCTCATTAAAACTCTATGACTTGTATAGTTTGTAGGGCTTGCTGGTTTTAATCTTAATGTTTAATATTTCTTGTGTGAAACATACTGCAATAATGAAAACAGCATCAGACAACATATCTAATTTCCATATTGTTTTTTATAAGTATGCTCTTATCTAGGAAAGTCAGGTGTGGATGGGGTCAGAGGTAAACAAAGAATCAGTTGCAGCTGATTACAAGTCAGAAGAATGCCTTTTTTTTTTTTTTAATCTGCAGCTGAATTGTTGGTGACCTTTGCTGTCAGGTGTGGAGGAAAGCAGTATGAAATAGGTAGGCAGTGACACTTCTCTTCTAAAAGTTAACAGCAATGTGTAAAAGGCTAGTTTATTTTAAATGTAGAAGTCTGCATTCAATAAAGTTATTTGTCTTTCCTTTGCTATATGATTGTAATAAAGGGCTTTTCATTTCATGAATTCTTTTCTTTTCCTTGATTTTCGATATTAATGGCTTAAAACATTTAGATGATGGTATTAACTTTGCTTTGTCATTCATCATATTAACAATCTAAAAATGCCCGGTTATTCGTTTTTTTTTTTTAAATCAGGTGAGACTGAGAGGTTTCATATGTTCATATGTTCAAGATATTCTCAAAGTGCATTAGTTTGTTTTGAGAAAGCCTGATTTTTATCCCTTTTGTGATAAAGACATTGAAACTGAAATGTAAATTGAATTCAGAATAGTAACTCTAGAAAAACCTGTTTCATTGTTTTCCAGCAGAAGTCTTATAGAAGTTTAAGTGAAAGTTACTCTGTTTTTAGAAATCCTGTTTGTACTGCTGAATCAGCTCTTCACTACTCAGTACTTCAGTAGTCTTGAGTCTTGAGTTTAACAGAGTGGGCTGAAATAATGCTTGTAAATGAATTTTGAGTATAAGAGGATTAGGAATTTCTTTTCTTTGTAAAAAGAAAGTTAATATGTATGGCATGGTAGTGAGTGGGGCCAAGTCTTTTCATTCCAATGTCAAAGGTTTTCTGGTTACCTTTGTACATACAGCGTCTTAACAACTGATTAAATTAAAATATGTTGTACATCATATTTTTGCCATAGACTAAGAATCTGGGGGAAAAATAAGCAGAATATGTAATACATGTAATACAGAATCAGCTTCAATCTACTATTGTACTTTCTACTTCTTTATTAAATTCTTTTATTAACATTTTATTAAAGTAGAAATTATAATAGTAGATTGAAGCTGATTCTGTATGCACTGTATGAAAAAAGGTGTTTACATGTAAAAGTTTACATGCAGTGCTTGTGATGTCAGTTTGGTCATGTATCTGAGCATGCCTGAATTCAGAATTTGTTTTCATGATCAGGAATGCTTCTGTTCTAAAATATTTTAATCTCTAATACAGTGGTGTTTTTTTGTTTGTTTGTTTCTTTTTAATTTGGTAAGGAAAAAATATGCTGCATTCTAGAAAAGTGATTTTAAAATTGCTTTGTATTCTTTGGCATTGTTGTGTCTATAGTGGTAGGCTGCAGAAGAGATTTAATGTGGAAAAAATGATACAGTCCTTTAAAGAATTTTGAGCTTTAACTTCAGAAATTTGTACAAGCTCATGACTGAGTGTCTGCTGTAGTTCTTCCAAACACAGATTTTTACAAAAAATGCAAGTTGACAAATACTTGCTTAAACTAAGAACACCGAAAATAAGCATGTAGTTTAAGCATGTAGGCCCTTTTTGAAGATGGGTATCACATTTGCCAGTTTCCAATCTGCCGGTTAGCCAGGACTGTCAAAACATGATGGAGAGTGGCTTGGCCACCACATCCGCCAACTCTCTCAGCACTCTAGGGTGCAGTCCATCTGGCCCCATGGACTTCTAAGCATCCAGCTTGCGCAGCAGGTCCAAAACTATCTCATCTTGGATCATGAAGGGCTTATTCTGTTCCTCATCCCTATCTACCAGCACAGAGGGCTGTGTTCCCTGGGAGGAACAAGTCTTATTAAACACTGAGGCAAAGAAGGCATTAAGTACCTCAGCCTTGTCCCTATCATTGGTGACCAGGTTGCCCTCGGCATCCAGCGGGGGATGGAGATTCTCCCTAGCCTTTCTCTTGCTGTTAATGTGTTTATAAAAGCATTTACTGTTTACCTTTGCTTTAGTGGCCAAGCTCAGTTCTAGCTGCGCGTTGGCTTTTCTAATTTTCTCCCTGCACAGCTTCACTGCATACCTGTAATCCTCATGAGTAGCTTGCCCACTCTTCCAGAGACCATAAACTTTCCTTTTGTTCATGAGATCTAGCCAAAGATCTCATCGGACGGCCTCCAACCTTTACATCCCCCACCAGACTTTCTCTGTTGACAAACAGTAGGTCCAGGATATTGCTTCCCCTCGTCGGCTACCTCACCAGCTGTGTCTGGAAGTTATCTCCCACAGACTCTAGGAACCTCCAGGACTGTTCCCTGTCAGCTGTATTATAATTCCAGCAGATGTCAGGGAAGTTGAAGCCCCCCACCAGAATAAGGGGGAGTGACCTAGAGACCTCACCCAACTGTTTATAAAACCCCTCGTCCACCTCTTTGTCCTGGGTGGGTGGCCTGTAGCAGACTCCCACAATAACGACAGTCTTGTTGGCCTTTGCTTTTATTCTGATCCATACGCTCTCAACCCTATCATCACCCTCATTAATTTCCACACATTTGAAGTCTTTTTTAATATAGAGAGTCATGATGAGATGTATCCTGGAGTCCTGAGGGAACTGGCTGATGTAGTTGCCAGGCTACTCTCAATGATATTTGACAGGATGTGGCAAATCAGGTGAAGCCCCTGGTTACTAGAAAAAAAAAGGTAACATCATACCCATCATTAAAAAGGGTAAAAAATATGACTCCAGGAACTAGCCAGACCTGTTAGTCTCACCTCTGTGCCAGGGAAGATCATGGAACAGATCATCCTGGAAACTATGCTAAGGCATGTGGAAGGCAGGGAAATTATACATGAGAACCAGCATGGTCTCGCTAAGAGCTGTTTGACCAACCTACTGGCCTTCTGTGATGGTGTTGTTACATCAGTGGACAAGGAAAGAGTCACTGATGTTATCTATCTTGCTTTCAGTAAGGCCTTTGACACTGTACCCCACAACATCCTTCTCTCCAAATAGGAGCTATATGGATTTGATGGGTAGTCTGTTCAATGGATGAATAACTGGTTGCAGGATTAAGTCCAGAGAGTGGTGATCAGTGGCTCAATGTCTGGATGGAGATCAGTGGTGAGTGTGTCCCCCAGGGACACCCTGATTCTGGGACCAGTACTCTTTAATATCTTCATCAGTGACATATGCAGTGGGGTCAGGTGCACCTTGAGCAAATTTGCTGATGACCCCAAGCCGTGGGGGTGCGGTTGAAACACCAAAGGGATTGGATACCATCCAGAGGGACCTAGACAGACTTGAGCACTCCAGGCCCAGGTCAATCTCAAGAGATTCAACAAATCCAAATGTAAAGTCTTGCACCAGGTTTGAGGCAATCCCAATTATCAATACAAGCTGGGAGATGAAAGGATTGAGTGCAACTTTGCAGAAAAAGACTTTGGAGTACTGGTGGATGGAAGGCTAACCATGAGCCGGCAGTGTGCCCTTGCAGCCCAGAAAGCCAACTGTATCCTGGGCTACATCAAAAGAAGCATGGCCAGCAGGTCAAAGGAGATGATCCTGCCCCTCTGCTATGTGCTGGTGAGACATCAGCTGTAGTTCTGTATTCAGATGTGAAGTCCTCAGTGTGGGAGGGACATAGAGTTGCTGGAGCATGTGCAGTAGAGCATGCAAAAATGGTCCATGGAATGGAACACTTCTATGAGGATAGACTGAGAAAGCTGGGGCTCTTCAGCGTGGAGAGGTGAAAGCTGCAAGGTGATAGCAGCCTTTCATTGCTGAGCGAGGAACTACAGGAAGAAAGGGACAGACTCTTGAGCAGTATCTGTAGTGATAGAACAAGGGGAAATGGTTTCAAGCCCAAGAATTGTAGATCTAGGTTAGATTTTGTAAGGAAAAAATATTTTACAGTGAGGTGGTGAGGCACTGGAACAGGTTGCCCAGTGGTGAGGTTGGTACGTTTCCCTGGAGACTTTCACGGTGAGGCTGTATTAGACCCTGGGCAACCTGATCTCACTGTGGTTTCCGTGTCTGTTGCAGGAGAGTTGGACTAGATTGCCTTCAGAGGTCCCTTCTAACTCTAAGGATTCTACGATGGTTTATCCTAACCTGCTGTTTTTGTTAACCAGGTGCCTGCTAAACACCAACCCAAAGAGTCAGTCACCTTAGGAACCCTGTTCCAGTGTTTCACCACCCTCACATTACACAGAAAAAAATTTTTCCTGATTTCCAGTCTGAACCTGGCAGAACTTTATACCATTACCGAATCCTCTCATTGATGACGAGAAGAGATAATCGCCTTCCTCTAGGCTTCCCTTCCTTACAGAGTGCAAGGAGGATGCCTCTGAGCCTCTCCTTTCCAGGCTGGGTAACCCAAGTGTCTTCAGCATCTTCCTGTAGGATGTGCCTTCCAGCCCTTTTATCAACCTTCCTCTGGAAACTTACAAGTACTTTATCTTCCTTTTTATTTTATGGAGTCCAGAACTGTGCACAGTATTCAAAGTGAGGCTGCACCAATGCTGACTGTAGTGAGAAACTCACCTCTTTTGACTAATGGCTGTGCTGTGTTCAATGTGTCTCACAATGTGGTTTGTACTCGCTCATAGTGACCCTGCCTATCACCAGCACCCACAGGTCCCTTTTTCCTGAGCTGCTCTTCCTACCACTTATCTCAGTCTGTTTCTGTCACTGCATTACTCCATCCTAGGTGCAGAGCTCAGCTTTTTCCTGCATTGAACTTCATTTTATTGCTGATTGATCACTGTTTTCATCTACTTAGATCCCTCTTCATAGCCTCTTGTTATTCTAGAAAGTCAATACTGCCTGCCAGTATAGTACTGTCAGACAATTCTTCATAAGGCTGTCTTCAACTTTTCTTTCTGGATAACTGATAGGAGTGTTGAAAATGGCTCCAAAATTGTGCACTGGGGAACGATGCTAGTTACTGTTTGTCGGCCCTTGTAGCCCCACTGACAGCAAGCCATGCAGACAGTTCATCATATTTTCTCCAAAAGGATACTGTGAGAAACTGTTGAAGCCTAGTCGTATGAAGTCTAGGAAAACTACATTCACCACTTTCCTTTCACCTATTATTTGGGTTATCTTATTGTTGGTTTAACTCAGCAGACAGCTAAGCACCCTCTCAGCTCTTCACTCAGTCCTGTGGGATGGTTGAATGAACCAGACAAGTGATAGGGAAGTAGGACTCATAGGTTGAGATAAAACTATTTACTAAGAAAACGAAAAGAGAAATAATAGCAATGATAATGTGTACAGAAGTAATACATATACAAGTAACATTTATGTGTATTTGCAGAACAAATGATGCACAGTGCAGCTTCTCACCTCCTGCCCAGCCAGTCCCCAAGCAGCAGCTGCCCCTCCTTGTCAAAACCTCCACAGTTTTATAGTTTTTTTTCACATGATGCCACATGGTATGGAATACACCTTTGGCCTGTTAAGGTCAGTTATCCTGGTTCTGACCCCTCCAAGCTCCTTATGCCCTGTCAGCCCCCTTGCTGACATGTGTATAATCAATGAATATACAGATGTTATAATTATGAAATAAACAAGAGAGTTTGGCTAAGCAGTTATTATACCAAAAAGAGAATAGATAGAGTGCTTACCCTTGTCCTGGGCTCACTGTAAAACCCAAAGGAGGGATCTCCAGAAGAGATCCTTCCCCACGGGTAGTCAGATCTTAAATGTGTCTAGGAGAGGTGGGGCCAGGCTCCACCCCTTCCAGCAGCACAGGTGAATTGCCTTCACCTGTGCTCCCAGGGCTGACTCATTGCTCACTGACTGGATCAGTCAGGTGTTCGGGCCATGATTCAGCAGTTGCGGAATGACAGCATGAAAAGATAAAATGCCCTTGGCTCTGTGCAGCATTACTCAGTAACAGTTAAAAAATTGCAAAATATTTGTATGCTATCAGCACTGTTTTTTTTTCTGAAGCCAGAACACAGCATTATACCAGATGCTGTGACTAAAATCAATTCTGTCATAGTTGGAACCAGGACAATTATCAAATTAGTGAGACAGGCTTTTCCTTTCAAGAGCCCATGCTGATTCTGCCTGGTGATTGCTGTATCCTTTAACTGCAGTTTTTTCAGGCAATGAATTTATAGTAGCAGGTCTGTAATTTCAAGGTTTTTTGTTGTACCCTTCTTCTAAATTGGGATAATGCTGCCTTGTTGACCTGCAGTTCTTCAAACTTCCAGGTAATAAAAAGTTTTCTTAAATTTAACTCCTAAATGGAACTTCTGAAAGTCCTTAGTTACCTCCTTGATTATCTAGATGAATGTGATGACTAAATGCTTTAGGAATCAGATTAATTTAGGTATAGAAAATCACCAAGAACTTCTGCAGGTCTTCACAAACCAGTGACTCATTCAGCCATGAATGCTTATTTCAAGGTATGTTTCAAATCAAAAAGCTTAATGCTTTGCTTATTTTCTTTTTCAGAGTACGTCTTCTGCTTTTGAGGGAGAACAAATTCATGACTGAATAGTGGATTAAGTAGCTGTTTGTCTTTGAAGAGTGAGATCTCCCGAGCTGGAAAGAACTGGATTTTCACCCTAGTCCAGCAGCTTTGCTGCTCACTTAAACACAGATGAATGAAGACCCCATTTGGAAAATCACCAGGTCAGCGATCCAGAGCTGATGCAGGTAAGCCTCCTTTTCAGGTTTGTGGATTTTGTTTGCTTGCTTTCAGTAGGTAAAAAACATTCTTGCTTTTATAGACAGTTTTTATGTCTTAATGTCTTTATACAGGTGTTACTACTTTTATCTTAAAAGAGTGTTTACTCATGTTACAGAAGCTGACAAATTAAGCTTTGTAGATGCATGATTGTATAAATAAAATAAAGATGTTATACTAATGAAATAAACGAGAGTTTGGCTAAACAGGTTATAGTAACAGAAAGAGAATAGAGAGAATCACATAATGGCCAGTGTTAGAAGGGACCTCAAGGATAAAGAATCTGCAACCCCCCTGCCACAGGCAGGGCCACCAACCTCTCCATTTAATACTAGGCCAGGTTGCTCAGGACCCCATCCAGTTTGGCCTTGAACACCTCCAAGGATGGGACATCCACAACCTCTCTGGGCAGCCTGTTCCAGTACCTCACCACTCTCTCTGTAAAGAACTTCCCCTGACATCCAACCTGAATCTCCCCTCCCTCAACTTAAAAGCATTTCCCCTTGTCCTGCAGTTATCTACCCTTTCAAAGAGTTGTTTCCTCTCCTGTTTGTAGGCTCCCTTTAGGTACTGAAAGGCTGCAACGAGGTCACCCCGCAGCCTTCTTTCTTCTCCAGGCTGAACAAGCCCAGCTCCCTCAGCCTGTCTTTGTAGGGGAGGTGCTCCAATCCCCTGATAATCTTCATGGCCCTCCTCTGGATCTTCTTTAACAGCTCTTTGTCTTTCTTGTACTGGGAGCCCAGGATACCATCTGCTTTCCGAGCTGCAGGAGCACACTGCTAGCTCACGTTAAGCTTTTCATCTATCAAGACCCCCAGGTCCTTCTCTGTAGGGCTGCTCTCAAGGACCACTCCTTCCAGTCTGCATGGATGCTTGGGATTCCTCTGGCCCAAGTGCAAAAGCTTGTACTTTGCAGTGTTGAACCTTATCAGGTTCAACCAGGCCCACCTTTTTAGCCTCTTGAGGACCCTCTGAATGGCATCCCTTCCTTCCACTGTGTCAACTGCACCACTCAGTTTGGTGTCATCAGAAAACTTGCTGAAGGTGCTCTCAGTTCTGTCATAATGTCATTGATAAAGATTTTAAAGAGCACCAATCCCAAGACAGACCCCTGGGAGATGCCACTTGTTACCAGCCTCCACCTGGACATAGAACCAATGATGACCACCCTCTGTCTGCAGCCTTTCAACCAATTTCTCATCCATTGAGTGGTCCATCCATCAAATCTACATCCCTCCAATTTGGAGATAAGGATGTGGTGGGGGACCATGTCAAAGGCCTTGCTCAGGTCCAGGTAAATGACATCGGTCACCTTTCCCTCATCCACCAATGCCATCACTCCATCATAGAAGGCCACCAGGTTGGTTAAGCATGACCTTCCCCTGGTGAAGCTGTGCTGGCTGTCTTTGATCACACACTCAGTCCTCATGTGATCAAGCATGTCATCCAGGATGATCTGTTCCACGACCTTCCCAGGCACAGAGGTGAGACTCACTGGCCTGTAGTTCCCTGGTCCTCCTTTCTCCCTTTCTTGTAAATGGGAGTGACGTGACCCTTCCTACAGTCATCCAGGACCTCACTTGCCAGCCACGACTTCCCAAATATGATGGAGAGCTACTCAGCACCACCTCATCCAGCTCCTTCAGAACCCTAGGATGCATGCCATCCAGCCCCATAGACTTGTACACATTGAGTCTTATGAGGCAGTCTTGGACCTGCTCTGTCCTCACAGCAGGGGTAGGATTTACCATCCTAGTCCCCACCCAGAGGTTTAGGGATGCAGGGCTCAGCGACATGAGAAGTACTGGAATCCTGGGCACTAGTGAAGACTGAGTCAAAGAACTCATTCAGTACCTCAGCATTCTCCTCATCTGTTGAAGCCAGTTCTCCTTTTACATTTACCAAAGGAGGTACACTCACTTCATCCTGTCTCTTCTGGCCAGCGAACCTGTGGAATGTCTTCCTATTGGTTTTCACATCCTTCACCAAGTTCAGTTCTGCCTGCGCCTTGGCCTTCCTGATCCCACATCTGTAAGTCCAGATGGCATCCCTCTGGATATTCTTCCCAGGTGACACACCCTTATTTCCAGAGCTTGTTCACACCTTTCTTTACCCTCAGTATGCCTAGAAAGTCCTTACCCACATCCTAAGCTCACTACAAAACTCCAAAAGAGGAATCCAGAAGAGATCCAGCCCTACTGGTAGTCAACTCTTAAATGTGCCTGGGGGAGGTAGAGCCAGGCTCCACCCCTTCCTACAGCACAGGTGAACTACCTTCACCTGTGCTCCTGTGGCTGACTCACAGCTTGCCTCGAGTGATCAGTCAGAGGTTCAGGCTGTAATTCAGCAGTTCTCATGCAGTGATGTAGGGCATTACCTAAAATCAACCATTGTGAATCATTGCTTTTCTAAAAATGTCAATAAACCAAGTGAATACAGTGTCAAATTGGGAAAGAGGGTTGTCTTTAAAAATACCCATTTTGCTGCTTTCAAGTACTTGCCGAATTTATTCAGAACTGAAGCACCCAATGAAGGAAAATTTCTTTGAAACCTTTTGTAACTTACTGTTTTTACATGTGATTAGCTTCCACTAATGTTAATTTGCTGTCTGTCATTTGAAACATTTACTGATTTCATATGTGACTTCTGCAAATAGCTGTTTTAATAAATCATCTCAAAAGAATGTTGCTTTTCTGTCAGAAACCTGCCGACACTTAGCCAGCGTTGCCTGCTGAAACACTTGGGGAAGCACATCGACTCAATATGAGCAAAAGCTTTGTTTGTTGTTTTGTAGGCTTGGCTTATATAGTTTTTAGCAGGGCTTACAATGTGATAAACAAGAGTATAAATCAATGCTAATAATGTGGTAAGTAATGTTGACGAGGTAAACAAGAGGATATGATCAAGACAACAGCTGAGAATACATCATTAATAACAAGGCATGATCAAGGCAACAGCTAATAAGGATACTGATTCTAAACATAGACCCAAAACATCCCGATACAGATAAGCACACATGTTCTCAAGGATGATCCACAACATCTGGTATTACTCCATTGCTATGTACTCAGAGCTGCTGTGCCCCTGCTTGTTCAGTACTTTCAGGGAGCCACAGCCCTGCTCCCCGAGCCATTCTGCAATACTTTTCATGGGAATAATCCATTGCAAAGGCTTAGGCACTAGCTTCACTGAGTTTTTCTTCAGCCAGCTGAGAAGTGATCATTCTTCTTGACACTCACAGAGTACCTGTGAGAGAAGAATTACATATGTGAGAAAGCAGAAAGGAAAAAAAGTTTTGACTTGGTATTTAACTTCAGTATTGTTGTCTTCTAAATGTTAATTAAACACTGCACCAAGTTGAAAGAATTCAGACTCTGATTTTTTGTAAGGAAAATGTTAGAAGATTTTCTGTCTAATAATTAAATTGTGATATATAATTAACAACATAATTACAGCACAGATTTGAAGTGTCATAAATGAAAGTTTGTTTAAAGGCTGATAATTTATTTAATTGCTAAAATTCTTACATTTAAAAAAAAATAGAAATTTTACTTCAATTTTTTATGGAAAATACTGCTTCCTACTTGTTCTTTCAACTGTTTATGAATACTTTTTTATTTTCAAACAGATTTTGCACTTTAATTAATAACTCATTGCAGTTTATCCAATACAAAATTTCTTCAGATACTGTATTTTCTTTTTAGTATCCCTGTACAGCCTTTTCACACTGAAGTTTTCTGATCTTAACTGAAAAGTCTATATTCATTTGATGAACTTAGTATCACTAAGTTATAGATTCCATCATTTGATGAACTTAGTATCAGTCATTTATCTAACTAGGAAGTTAGATACATTTGGTTGTCTTGTACTCTTGCATGTCTGCTTGCCTGGCTTGGGTGTTGTCCGCTTTCAGCCTCTAGGTTTTCTTTTCTTGAGGTGGGCAGCTGCTGACCTTCTTCTGTTCTTGTTTCTCATTATCGTTATATTTGCTGGCTTCTTGCTTTTTAGGAAGAAAAATACGGCGATGAATTATCTGCTGTATATTTCCTGATTATGCGTGGGTAGGACAGCAGACACTTATCATTAGAAAAGCTGCACAGCCCACTCAGCAATGAAGGTTAGAGGATTTTGTTTAAAGACAGCTACTTAGCAAGAAGGAGCATGATCATTACAGTAGTTTTATTGAGTGATCATTTTCCTTTTGTAAAAAAAAGTAAAAATAATAATTAGTTCATGAGAGTTTATAAAATAATTTTGAAGTCAGGAAGAAAGAGGCCTTGCAGTGTGATACGAAATAGGATTGTAGTGTGTTAATTGTACTTTTTGTGTCTTTGGCAGAGAAATCACAAGTACAACTAAGTCAGTTGCTAGAATGATTAAGTGAAGACTGCCTTTTCCTTCTAAGACTTTTCTTTGCAAGCAGGTTAAGAGTTCTTACTCAGTTACAAGTTAATAAGTTAATTTGCCAGGGAGGAATGACTTAGGCCTGTATTTGTCACAAAATGACACCTGTTCTATATGTTAGGATTAAAAATGTCAGCAATCTTTGTGACCTTTTATTGACTTAATGTATTATTCATTTTCTTTTCTAATGTGGAAACATTGAGGATTTATCCTACTAAGAATAACCCTATTAGGATTTATTCTCCTAGAGATTTTCAGAAGAAAGCAAGTGCATAAGCAATTACTGGACTTCACAATTATTTTGTTTAAAACAATTGCGAATAGTATTAACAGTGTAGAGGGATTAAGATATTTGGTGCATACACAATAATGGTTTGAACAACTGTGAAATAATCTTGTGCATTTATAAGTAACTTTTAAACAGGTTTTGCTGCTTTTTACAGCAGTGTTTGGTCTTTTACAGTCTTTGCTATTTTGACGTTTATTGCCTTCCTTTTTTGAAGATAATTGCCATTTCCAAAAAACTACATGAACAGGTAGTTTGTTTTTTGCAGAACAGCTGGATACTTACAATGGAAGAAACTTTTTTAAAGTCTTGCCAACAGTAGTAGCATCATCTGACAATAAACTATATTAAGTTGGTGTATTATTAATTTTTATTCCTAATTTAAGAGAAATTAAGCAGCTATCCAGTTTTTTAAAGAAATTTACACACTTTCTTTGATTTGTGGGTCATATAAAATAATATAATATTGGAATTGTAAGAGACTTTGGGATCATATACAGGCAGCAAAAAACAAACTGAGGATTCATAATCTAATTATTGTGTCAGGCATTCATGTGAGTGGTGAGGATTATCGTGAAAACTAATACATTACCAAAGCTTTTTGTAATTGATCTTGCTTTCATTCAGAGGTGGAGAATTAGTAACATTTCAGGTATAGCAGATTCTTTGATTTAAAAAAAAAAATAAATGATTTTCATCTGTCCTTCCTTCCTACAAATAAAATGTTTTTCTTTGCTGTGCTTCGGTTTACTTTGCTGTAAAGTTAGTGTAAAGATACATTTGGTTAAAAAAAACTAGGGTTTCTGAAATCAGACTTTAATGAAGAGCATGCTTCCTAGTTCTACTTTGAGAAATAAAGGATAGGACTGAAGATGAAGAAGGAAAGCTGGATTTGTTTTCTGATTACTGTTGTGAAAAAAAAACATCTTCCGTGACTACAATCTCTGATTTTCTCAGAAGTGTAGAGAAGTTTTTCAGGATGTAGATTCAGTAGATCAGCCAGCTATTCTGTGTATTGTGTCTGTGCATATCTGTCCCCAGTCAGGGAAATATAGAAAATTTTTTTTTTAACATTATGTAGTACAACTGATTATGAAATAGTGTTTATCCTTGTTGTGTTTACTCTTATGTTTGACTCTTGTTAGTGTAGTTAATGTTTGTCTGTTAATGCTGTAAGAATCCTGTGGTCTTCTGCAGTTATTCATAGCAGTTTTCCTCTAGAGGCACAGAATCCCAGCAAACTGTGATGGTCAGAAAAAATCAGAATGGTTTGAAAACAGAGCTGGATATTTTAGTGAAGGAAAGAAAACTAATAGAAATTTAATGACACACATGCTTCTGTAGTTTTTCCCTCTTAAAGACAAATGTAGGTTACTGCTCCTGCAAACTATAAGAAGAGCTCTCAGTCCAAGATGTGACACACTTGGGATTTCAATGACATTTTTAAGCAGTCAAAAATTTATTTTATCTTTGTACTCTTAATCTGTTTTGATTGAAAAGAACCCTATTCTTTCCCCATTCCTTTTAAAGTTCTGGTTGGGAAGTATTAGGCGAATGAAAGCATGCTCTAAAGTCTCTGAATTTTGTAGTAGCACTTGTTCAAAAATAATTCCCACAGGATTACTGCTATTTCCACAGCAGATTCTGAAGTTCAGCTTTCAGAGGTCCAGCTTTTGCTGCTAATTTTAAATACAGGGAATACTGAGAGAAGTGAGATGCTATGGTGTGTTTTGAAAAGTTTATCTGATTTTGATGGTCCAAAAAGATGTGATAATAGTAAAGACATACAATAGTAAAAACATTACAGTAGCTTTCTTCCATCCCTCTCTATAATCTCCTTTTTGTTACTCTTCAGCTGAAATAACACCTTTGTTCCTTAAGAGTCAGCATCCAGAGATAATGTTTTCATGTCTTATGTTATTGTTTTCTTTTGTCTTCATGAGGCAGAATTTTCTAGTTTTGCTGTCAAATTTTTAAAGACTTACCTTAATAATCTGCTTTGAACTGAATTGGCCTTAAAAAAATCATGCAGACCATATGACAATCTAATACTTAGTTTGTTGCTTTTGTCTGAGTTGGAGTTTGTGTTCACATTCTGTTATGTAAAATGTATCTATCCATGCTAACAAGGTCAACAAATATTTTCTCCTTCAGATCCACTAAATTTTGTCTTTACTGGCTGTTTCAAAGAAGCATAAAATGAATACATTTACTTTTAATTTTTATTGAGTGTTAATTTATTCTTCTACTGTTACGCGTAAGGCCATTTGGTTATACAGAGTATTTTGAATGTCTGATGTATATATAATAAAGGAGGATCATAACTTTCTTCTCTGGTTAACATTAACATCTGATAATATTTGCAGCTTATGACCAAACACATCTATTTTTTTTTACCTGAAAGATTTTTCTGAAGATGTTATCCTTGAAATAAGGATATTTAAAATTATCTTTTAGCTGCACATTGAGCAGTTGACAAAGAGAGAGTAATGCTGTGACAGAAGTATAATTAGATACTGGCTTAGATAACACCAGAGATTTCAGGAGAATTTACATGAACGAGGTTACTGCTTTATTTTCTACAATCATTAGTTGAAGGAGAATATTAGCAATATGTTTGTATAAAGTACTCCTTATTTGCGGTCAGCATTTTAAGTCTTAAAGATGAATCGTCATCCAAAATCTGGAAAGGAAACACTCTAACTCCAGTGCAGTGTTAGAAAGCAGCATTCCTTTATTTCTCATAATACATAAGCACACCCTCTCAGGCTCTACATTTGAAAGGTTAAGACATACATATGCAGTACACTGGCATAAATATTGATTCTTTTTTAAGGACTCATAATATGCCAAAGTACCTTTGAGTATGCTCAGTGGTATCTAGGGTGGTCAAATGCTCACCCACTTCTTCCCATTTTTTCACCATCAGTTCATCACTGAAATCTTTGATTCACTTTTATCCATTTTTTGCCAGTTCGGAAGATTTCCATTGCTTATTAGGCCATAATGAGACACTTTTTAAAAGCAATACATGTGAAACCTGAAGAAAATGTCCTTGCATCAAGTATTCTATTGTTACTCCAGTGCTTTGTGCAAGACAAAATCATTGAGGCCAAAGATGAAATTATTCTATTATGTTTTTACTGCAGTTATTGAGGAAAACAAGACTATTCATCATGAAAGCTGAAATGGGAAGTTTTAGAACTATCACCTTTCGCTAAACTAATACACTGGTTCTTAAATTAATGTACTAATCCCTATTGCTAATCAAACAAGCCTATATCAGTATCAATATGACAGTATAGATGTAATCAAAATCACATTCATTTACAAATGAGCAACTGTATAACAAAACTTGTCAGGCTCTTTGTAATTCTGAATAGGAAATAGGAATCATGTTTCTTGCCACTGAAGTTTTCTCTGTCTTACTTTATAATAGTTTTATATAGTTTAATTTTTTCCTTTGATCTTGGGGAGAAAATGAATTGCACAGGACTTAGTATGTAAAAAAAAACCCAGAAGAATTTTAGTAGTTTGAATTATTTTTTTAAATTCCTCTAGGGAAAAGAAAACTGGAACAGCATTTCAAAATGTAATTCATAATGGATTTTACCACTTCAAAGGAGTAATGTTTGTAGCCCTCTCTCATTTTGGTTTCTTGAAAAAAAAAAGTTTTATTTTGACAAGGGTCAAATGGTATTTTTTGAGTAAGGGATGGGCAATACAGTGTCACAGTTATCCCTAGATATCCTGTGTCCATGACAGGGGCACAAGCCTGGAAGGAGACAAAAGAGAGGGGGGAAAAAGTACTACTTTTTTGTGGTGGGATGGGGCAGTGAGGCAAGGCACTTGGGGGCTGTGCACTCTGGGGCAGGAGGCGAGGGGGAGGAGACAAGGGGGAGGGGTAAGAAGGTAACAGATGGGTCTAAAAAAAAAAAACAACGGCAGCAATCTGATGAGGAACAGTAATTTACTAAATCCAACAAAATCAAAGGAAAAGAGAGAGGAAAGAGTGTCCAAATACGAGGTCTTATGCTAGTAGTATGCTGCTAGACTGCAGGGGAAGCATTGCTTCTCTTCCCAGCAAGCTAAGCAAACAAGAGAAAGAGTGGCTGGTGTCCTGCTAGGAGCACCACCTTTCCTCCTCTGTGTGAGAAGTCCTCCAGGAATGCCATGCTGCTCCTCTCCCTTCTGAGAACCCAAAATGCTTCCCAAAAGGCAGTCCACGGAATCAGAACATTAACTCTGTAACTCTCACTGTTTTACATGATGTTATGATGTGGTATACCAACAACAAAAATCAAAAGAACACAACATACAGGCACTTGCTGGTGCATCACCAATCCTGTGTGTGATAGCGGTTGTTCAGTTTGTATTTTCCCATTTTTATTAATGGTGCTTGTTTCACAGAATCACAGAATGGCCCAGGTTGGAAGGAACCTCAAGGATCATGAGTCTGCAACTCCCCTGCCACAGCCAGGGCCACCAACCTCCCCTTTTAATACTAGGACAGGTTGCTCAGGACCCCATCCAGTCTGGCCATGAGCACATCTAGGGTCGGGGCATCCACAACCTCTCTGGGCAGCCTGTTCCAGTACCTCGCCACTCTCTCTGTAAAGAATATCCTCATTACATCCAACCTAAATCTTCCCTCCCTCAACTTAAAAGCATTTCCCCTTGTCCTGCGGTTATCTACTCTTTCAAAGAGTTGTTTCCTCTCCTGTTTGTAGGCTCCTTTTAGGTACTGAAAGACTGCGATGAGGTCACCCCGCAGCCTTCTTTCTTCTCCAGGCTGAACAAGCCCAGCTCCTTCAGCCTGTCTTTGCAGGGGAAGTACTGCAGTCCCCTGATCATCTTTGTGGCTCCCTTCTGGACCCTCTTTAACAGCTCTCTGTCTTTCTTGTACTGGGGGCTCCAGACCTGGAGTTACACAGTTACTACTCCAGGTGGAGCCTCACAAGAGCAGAGTAGAAGGGGACAATCACCTCCTTGTCCCTGCTGGCCACCCCTCTTATGATGGAGCCCAGGATACCATCTGCCTTCCGAGCTGCAAGAGCACACTGCTGGCTCATGTTAAGTTTTTCATCCATCAGAACCCCCAGGTCCTTGTCTGCAGGGCTGCTTTCAAGGACTGCTCCTTCCAGTCTATATAGATGCCTGAGATTCCTCTGGCCCAAGTGCAAAACCTTGCACTTTGTGGTGTTGAACCTTATTAAGTTCACCCGGGCCCACCTTTCAAGTCTGATTGAGGTCCCTCTGAATGGCATCCCTTCCTTCAACTTTGTCAACCGCATCACTCAGCTTGGTGTCATCAGAAAAGTTGTTGAGGGTGCACTCAATTCCGTCATGATGTCATTGATAAAGATATTAAAGAGCACTGGTCCTAAGACAGATCCCTGGGGGATGCCTCTCGTTTCCTGCCTCCACCTTGGCATAGAACCGTTAATCCCCACCCTCTGCAGCCTTTCAACCAGTTTCTTATCCATCGAGTGGTCCACCCATCAAATCCCCTGCCCTCTAATTTGGAGTAAGAATGTGGTGGGGACCATGTCAAAGGCCTTGCTCAAGTCCAGGCAAATGACTTCAGTCTCCTTCGCTTTGTCCACCAGTGCCATCACTCCATTATAGAAGGCCAGCAGATTGGTTAAGCATGATCTTCCCCTGGTGAAGCTGTGCTGGCTGTCTTTGATCACACACTCATTCCTCATGTGATCAAGCATGTCATCCAGGATGATCTTTTCCATGATCTTCTCAGGCAGAGAGGTGAGACTCACTGGCCTGTAGTTCTCCGGGTCCTCCTTTCTCCCTTTCTTGTAAATGGGAGTGATGTGACCCTTCCTACAGTCATCTGGGACCTCACCTGACAGACATGACTTTTCAAATACGATGGAGAGCGGCTTGGCAACCACCTCAGCCAGCTCCTTTAGATCCCTGGGATGCACGCCATCTGGCGCTATAGACTTGTACACATTCAGTCTTAAGAGGCAGTCTCGGACTTCCTCTGACCTTATTTACTCGTTGTCCTATTGCTATTAACCCATGTAAGCAGTCATTCCCCATCCTATTTATATGCTCCCTTCAAGTACTGGAAGGCCACAGTCTTCCCGGAGCTAAACAAGCCCTGTTCTCTCAACCTTTCTTCATAGGAGAGGTGCTCCAGCCCTCTGATCATCTTAGTGGCCCTCCTCTGGACCTGTTCTAAGAACTCTGTCTTTCTTGGGCTGGGGGCCCCAGGCCTGGTTGCAGTACTCCAGATGGGGCCTTACAAGGGCTGAGTAGAGGGGGACAGTCACCTCCCTCTCCCTGCTGGGCCCCTGTTTTTGATGCAGCCCAGGATACTGCTGGCCTTCTGGACTGCAAGTGCACACTGCTGGTTCATGTCCAGCTTCTTATCCACCAGGACCCCCAAGTGCTTCTCTACAGAGGTATTCTCAAGGAGTTCTTCTGTATAAATACCTGAGATTGAACGGCCCAAGCACAACACCTTTCACTTGGCCTTGTTGAACCTCATTAGGTTTTCATGGGCCCACTTCTCCAGCCTGTCCAGGTCCTGTGGATGGCTTCCCTTCCCTTCAGTGTATTGACTGCACCACTCAGCTTGGTGTTGTCTGCAGATCTGCTGAGAGTGCACTCAATTCCATCTTATGTCATTGATGAAGATGTTGAAGAGCACTGGTCCCAAGACCAACCCTTGGGGACACCAGTTGTGACCAGCCTCCACCCAGAATGACTTTTTACAACTCTGTGACTGCGACCAGCCAAGTTCTTAATCCATTAAACAGTCCATCTTTCAAATCCATACCTCTCCAATTTAGAGAGAGGGATGTGAGGAGCAATGTCAAAGGCATTGTAGAAGTCCAGGTAGATGGCATCCATCGCCCTTCTCCTATCCGCTGATGCTATCAGTCCATCACAGAAGGCCACCAGATTGGTCAGGCAAGATCTGTCCTTAGTGAAGCCGTCCTGGCTGTCTCAGACCACTTGTTTGTCTCATATGTGCCTTAATATGGTAACAAGGAGGACCTGGCCCATGATAACCACCACTGAAGACTGAAGCAAAGCAGTTATTGAGGATTTCAGTTTTTCTCAGATCTGAGGAAGCCAGTTCTCTGTTCTCATTTATCAGAGGGGGTCTCCTTGGCCTGTCTCCTGCTGCCAATTACCTGTAAAACCCATCCTTGTTATTTTTCACATCCTTTGCAAAATTCAACTTCATCTGTGCTTTGGCTTTCCTAATCCTATGTCTACACATGTGGACAACGTCCATGCATGCTTCCCAGGCTACACAACCGTGCTTCCACTTCCCATAAATTTATCTTTTACATCAGCTTAAGCTGCATGTCCTTGCACAGCCATGTTAGTCACCCACCTTCTCCGCTCAATATCTTCTGCTGGGAGTGTCCTTAAAGAGCTGCCAGTTCTGTTCTGTTCCTACACTGTTAAGGACAGTTTCCCAAGAGATCCCATCCAGCAGTTCATTGAGCAACTGGAATTTTGCTCTCCTGAAATTCAGGTTCCTGACTCTACTTTTTGCCAGGCCTGCTTTCCTCAAGATCACAGATTCCACCGGGGATGGTTACTACAGACCAGACTGCCTCCAATCTTAACCTCTCTAATGCTCTTCTGTGCATGGTCTGTCTAATACCTGGACCAGGAAGTTATCCTCAGCAAACTCCGGGAATCTCTTGCCACCCACTGTGCTGCTTTCCCAGCTGATATCCAGGTGGTTGAAATCCCCCATCAGGACAAGAGCCTGTGAGTGTGACACTTGTTGCAGTTGAAGCAAGGCCTTGTCAGCATGCTCCTCCTGATCAGGTGGCCTGTAGTAGACCCCAAACACTAGACGTTCTTTACTGAACCAATCCCCAGTTTTAATCCATAAGCTCTCAACCTTGTCATGGTTGTTACTCAGGCACAGTTCTTCAGAATCTACCTACTTCCTATCGTAGAGTTTCTGTCTTACTACTGTTTTACTTAGGTGTATCCTTGTCTTTTTGTAGCTGAAAGACAATTGGGCAAAGAAATTTGTAAATTTTAACTGCTAACAGTACTGTAGTTGTTAAAATAAGTTGTCTTCTACATGTGGGGACCCTCCCCCCTCACGATTTCAAAATTCTCACTGAAACTGCAAGGATTATTGAGGTATATCTCCACTATATCTTGTTTAGCAGATGCTTTCCAGAGCGATAGATAATGAAGTGGCATGCGTTACATCTTGAAGACTCTTTCCATTCACTTTGAAGTATAGCTACAACTCCGAATTGTTTGTTGATGCTCTTGAACTTTCTAGTCATAATGCAAAGACTATTTCTGTAGCAGTTGTCCTGAACAAAGGAAAAGTTGGACAGGCTGATTTGTCAGATTATTTTGCTTTTGGCTTTCTTATGTAAGGTTAAAATTGGAGTATGGACTCTTATTTCATCCCCATTAAGAAAAAAAAATGATCATGAATTGGCGAACTATTGCTACGGTTAGAGATCTGCTAGCTGAGGGATGTGCTACATAAGCCAGTAACTTAACTTAAAATGTTTTTAAATGAGTTTACATCCTTCTGAAATGTTAGTGGAAAGTAAGAGAATGAGTTCAGGGTAATCAGCTTATAATAGTCGTGCAGTGGTTTTGTTCTATTAGGATCTTCAAATACATATTATCTTAGCTTCTTGTAAGTTTATTGTATCTAAATGTCGTAATTATATATTAAACTGTCTGAAATATTGACATGAGGAGCTAAAGGAGAGCTAAAAGAGAGGTCGGTCTCTTCAATTTAGAGCTTAATACATGAACAAACAAGTTCCTTCAGGAATTGTCAGGCTCCAACTGACACACAAAAAAAAGTCCCCTCTCAAACCCTTGGCAGATTTTTGTTTTAGCAGGTGTTAGCTTGGTATTATGCGTATGTGCTTTGGTGAAATGTTAAAAGAATGCATGTACTCAGCAAAGTATTGAGAATCACTCACAATCCCAACACAGCATTCTGTGAGAAATGCAGTCCAGCACACAGCTAGACAAAAATGTAATGAAATAGGTGAGCTGTTGGCTCACACATCAGGCTTAAAGAGTTACAGCAAATGGGATTGCATCACACTGAGAGCCAGTCACCAGTGGGATTCTGCAGGGCTCACATCTAGAGCTACACTTCTTTCTAATTTTTGTAAATGATCTGGATGCAGGATTAAGTAAGATGGCAGATGATAATAATTTAAGAGGAGATGTTGATTTAAGAGGGTGAAGAAGTCCTGCACAGAGACCTTGACAAATTGGAGGACTGAAAAATCACAAACCACATGAAGTTAGGGCCACAAAAATGATCATAGGGATGGAACCTCTCTCCTACGAGAACAGGCTGAAAAAGTTGGGGCTGTTTAGCTTGGAGAAGGCTCTGAGGTGACCTGGTATCAGTCTTCTAGTATCTAAAGGGGAGCTGCAGGAAAGAAGGGGACAGACTCTTTAGCAGGGCTTGTTGTGGCAGAACAAGGAGAAATGGTTTCAAGCCTAAGGAGGGTAGAATGAGGTTATATATAAGGAAAATGTCTTTTACAGTGTGGGTGGTAAGGCACTGGAGTGGGTTGCCCAGAGATGTGGATGTTCCATTCCTGGAGATTTGAAAGGCCAGGCTGGAACAGGCTCTGAGTAACCTGACCTAGCAGTGGATGTCTCTTTTCATCACAGGGGAGTTGGACTAGATGACTTTTAAAGGTCCCTCTGACTCTAAGGATGCTATGAAGTTTAACAAAAGCAAATGCCATATTCTACACCAGGAATGCATGTCCATGGGTTCTTCAGTCCAGAAAAGAGGAGGCTGATGGGAAACCTCATTGCTTTCTCACGAGGGGTGTGGAGGGGCAGTGTTCTCTTGTGACCAGCAGTAGAAGGGAAAGGCATGGAGCTGTGACAGGGAAAGTTCAGGGTGGATATCAGGAAAAAGTTCTTTGCAGACAAAGTTGTTTTATCCCACTCAGTGAGTTGTGAAGAAGGTGAATGTTTGAAATCCCCAAATAGTATGTTTGACAAGGGTTGCCAGAGCAACTTAGTCAGTGACTCAGTGGAACCATACCAGACAATTTAATGAGCTTTCTAACAACAACTACTTTGAGGCAAAATTAGGTAATTTTCTACAGTAGTAGGCAATAGTTACTGAAAAAAAAAAAAAACGAGTAAAAGAAGATTAAGGGAAAGACAGAGAGGGAGAAATTTCACTACTTAACAAGGACACAGGGTTGTCTTGAGTCTTGGTCTATGGGTGGTGCATCAACAAAGGTAAATGTGCACATTCAATGTTATATACTGCAGTTAGTTTGACTGCCCTTGGGGTGGCAACCCAGCTGAGTCTAGAGGACTCAGGAATTTTTAACAAGGGTCTCTAGGGATCATGCACTCCCTCCTCAGTCAATACTGATGTTTTTTCCTCAGCTGATGGTCTTCAGCCTTAAGCAGGAGTAAGGATATCCACTCTATCACTGCCTTTGCAGAATGAGGGTCCATAAATCTTTAAAGATTTTTTACTCTAGTCATTCAGATCCTATTCTGTATTGTTCTCTGTGGGTGAGGATATAACTATGGGTGAATCACCATGGGGTTTGATAAACTCCGTGGTAGGCCTTGTAGCTGTGAAACCCTGGGAGTCAGCAAACTAGAACAAAGTAGGGTTAAAGAATAACAAGATGTTCTCTTTACACTTTTCTGCTGGTATGCACAGTTAATATTGTCACATTTAGGGAAGTTGAGAAACCTATTGTCTACCAAGCTGTTGTTTGGTAGAATCTTAAGCCAGTGAACTGTTACTGCTTGCCAGTGAAGAATATATAAGAAGTATGTTGAGCACAGTAAAGAGATTCATTCATATACCATGATAATTCTGAAAGCTGTAACTGGGTAGTGCGACAATAGTTCTCTAGTCAACAAATTCCTCCTTGATCTTAGACAAGGGTGATCACGCACTGCAACAGGCTCCCCAGGGAAGTGGACCAAGCTCACTAGAGTTCAGGAAGGATCTGGACGATGCTCTCAGACATATGGTCTGATTCTTGGGTGGTCCTCTGTCAAGCCAGGGTTTGGACTTGGTGATTCTTCTAGACTCCTTCCAACTCAGGGTGTTCTGTGATTCTGCTGAGCTGTTTTAGCCAAAACCATCATCAATCAGTAATTTAAAACATGAAACGTGTTAATGTTCTGATGATGCAGATCCTTTATGAGAAAACTTTTTTTTTTTTAAGATTTATACTTTTAGTAAAACACCCCCATACTTTTAATAAAATAAACTTTGTTTAATTAAGTATAAATTAAACATAGCCACCTCATACACAGAAGCAACTTTAGTTGCAGTCAGTTCCCAAATTCTTCAGCATCTTCAGCCAAATTCTTCTGATCAAACTTCTGGTTATCTTTTGAAATTATTATTTTCTTATTAAAAGTTCAAACGCATCTGATTAGTTACACATTAGTTCATTGCTCTGACGAAGTACTTAAAGTACAGTTCTAATTGTATGATCTCCTAAAAGTCTATATTGCAAATAAGTTTTTACTTTAGTATTTACCCTGTACGGCTTATTTTTGTAACCCAAACCTTTTAGATGTCATTAGAACTGGAAACACAAATCTGAGGATTTAATTCAAAGCCTGAATGTTACAAACATAAGATACAGTATTAATTCTGCCATTTGTTACTTTATATGTCCTCTTTATTTTTCCATTTGAAAAAGCAAGAGTAAGAATATTGTGGAGACTGATGGTTAGGAGTACTTTTAGTGCTTGACTCTCTTGTGTGATACTGCTATGGCTTACTATGAAATATTTGAGCAAATACACCCCAAAGCTATGCTTGGAACATGTACATACTGTTAAATATAGAAAGACTGGTTTGTTTAGACCTGTAGGGAAACTTGATTAAATCTCTTTTTGTGGGTGTTTGTTTAAGCATTAATGGTCAAAATTCTGAGCATGTTTATACGCATGGCTATTTACAGATGCTAGTAAAACACGTCCGATTAGTTACACATTAGTTCATTGCTCTGACAGAGTTCATTTGAGTCCTGCCACAACAAGGTTTTATTTTAAATCCCGCTTTACCCCTCTGAATGTATTTGATGTTAGATGGGATTTTCATTTAGCAGAGCAGTGCACTGGTATACTGAAATAACAGCACAGTCATAATATAGCAGTTGCGCTGTGATGGTAGCTGTGATGGTACCTTCCTCCAGGCAATTAGCCACCTCACTGCCTTTTGTTCTCAGCTCTATAAAGCTCGCCCTCTAGCAGGCCAAAAGCTTCTTGACACTGTACTGCCAAGAAAATTTGAGGGCTCCCTGGCATGACCCTATGGACTTGACTCTGTCAAACCTGTCTGAGGTAGCAGATTTTATCAGGGCAATTTGCAGCTTTTGAGCATTCCCAACCACCATTAACCATCTGATACTTCTTAGCCGCTGTACTCTTCTGCCACTACCCTTCACCATAGCTGACAAGCAGTTGTGTGGCCCAGAAGACAGAATGAGGTCTGCCTATTTCAGTGTTGGGATTTATAGGAGTATCCTTTTCTCTAATACTAAATTATGAGCATCATCTATACTGAGAATAACCTGGTTTGCTCCTTTTCCCTACAGAGAGGCCATCCATTCTAGGCATGTATTTCCTGGTTTAGTTTTGAGATCTATTTATTTCAGGAAGTGCATAATTATCCAAAGTGTGCGCCTGGTGCTTTCTCAATTCATATGATAGGAATAATCACGAAGAGGAGTGGGAGAATCTGAATCAAGCCAAACATCTCCTGGGCATTCATTAGCCTAAATATATATATATATGTATGTATGTATGTATAACAGATGTGACTTTAATGGAGTCTATTTGAGTAGGCTGTAGAAAAGAATCCATATACATTGGGCATTCAGTATGTTCCAGTGACGTAGTTATGATTCGGAAAACTTGTTTATATTTTTTTCTAGATGTGTTCACCATGTTTTGTGCATCATGTTATCTTTCATGAAAGAATCATGCTAAAAAAACAACCTAACTACTGTTCACCAGCAGCATTCTAACAACCATCACCAGCCTTCTTTTCTCCTTTTCTTTCTCTTATTATGTTTTAAGTTTTCACATTCATCCCAAATATCACTGGAATAAGTGCAATGCCCTTCTAGCTGTGAAAAATCAGACCAAAGATTTCTGTCCATCCTTCAGATTTTTCTGCGAGCTTCTTCCAGGCTTTGTTTGCACTCAGGTGCACAGGGTGATTGTTCCTCACCTTTAAGGTGCCCATATGCAGCTAGTGTTTTCACTACTTTTCCTAAATCACTGTGTGAAGTATCTTTCTTTAGACTCTTATTCATGACTGTTGTACTTCATCAGAATACTCAGTAGTGCTTAACATCTGCCCTGTGATGTCATGGACTTTCTTGTGCATTATGCCTTCTACTGGCAAGAATGCAGGACTCTCTTGCCAGGTTCTTTTACATACTTCACAAAAGGAGGCTTTAACTCTTTAAACACATTGTTTTAAGTCTTTAGACATTTCATTACTGTTTGGTTTAGTAAAATATTACAACAATTAAATCAAATTATAAGTTATGCTTAGCAGAATTAATACAGTAATTGTAATGTCCAGCTGAATCACAATGCAAATACGATTCTATTTAACCGTGTTACATGCTCCTCATCATAGTAGTAGACATTCTTATTTGTTCAGAAGGAATATATTGAAGCCAGCTCAAGAGACCTGCTCTCTTCATACCTCTTTTTGTTTATTGCTTAGATTTCTTATGTTCTTTAGGCTGAATCACAGTATACTTCCTTCATGTTGGTCTGATTAATTCAGCAAGACATGCATTTGCATTATTTTTGTTAGCATAAGAACAAACAGTTATACAGTTAGTTGATTCACTTAACTGTTGTAGCTAGCTGGTCGTCTCAACTGTTGTGGCCATTTCTCTAGAACATAGACTAGGTCCCTGTTAAGTGAAGTTCAGTTTTCTTTTTAGCTATTGTAGCCACATCACTCTTATTTCTTATTTCTGTAAAGCTTTCTCACATTGCAGGAGTACATTAATAGCTCACAACATGACGTTTTTGGATTGTGTACATTTTAGTGCTCATAGAGAAATTTTTATATATAAGGTTTTTTTATATAGATTTTTGTGACATTGTACACAGACTTTATTTTTCAGTAATTCCATCATCATTTATATTGTAGGTCATGCAGGAGTCTCTGCCAGCATGATGAAGAAAAGAACTTCCCACAAGTAAGTTGTTAATATTTTTACAAAAATATAGCTGTCTGTAACTGGAAGGACTATTTTAGAAATATATCTGCATTGTTCCAATCACTTAGCTTCTGTAAAATGTAGGGAATAGCATTCAGTCTTTTTGTGCAGAGTCAGACTTCAGTTCTTTCTGGAGGGTGTAGGAAAGAATAAGCCACTAAGGGACTTATAAGCATCATTTTTTAATGTTTTTCTGAAATTATCTTGTTACTACAATTTACAGTTTCTCTGGGATTCAGAGAGAAGCAGTTGCAAGCCAGAAACCGGTCGCATGTACTCAGGGACCTCAGTTAATCTGGCAAAATGTTCATCCATTACTAACAATTCTAAAGGATATTACTGGTACACCAGTATGGAAATAACCTTAGAAATATTTTATATTCCATTCACTAGAACTGTAGTTTTGAAAAGGATTTTTCACTTTTCTGAAATAAAGGACCTCTGAAGTATGTCTGTGATAAGGCTGCTATTCATGTGTGGAGGATATCTTCTTATGCATTCTCATGACATGCATTATTTCCTGTACAAGATCTTTAATTAGCAGCTGAATGTTGCTGTGAGAAAAATAGTTAATACTCTGGGCATTACTGATCTTAGTGTCAAACGATGAGATATATCTGACTGCATCTTTGATGGAGAAATCTATTCTGCTTTAGCCGGAAACTTATTAAAAAGTTACTAGTTCCATTTTAAGTCTAAAGTCCTATTATAGTGGTTTTTGACATGCATCAATCCAAAGTAGTTTGCCTAGCAAGTGTGTTTTCAGTGACTTAACATTTTTGAATGAGTAACAATTATTTCCCAGAGACAAAATTTTATGTGAAATTACTCTAATCCCTTCTACCAACTCATCATTATCCATTCTTATCTATCTTCATAGAAGGCAAAGACTTAAGTTTATTTGTCTAGAGGCAGGTAGAGTTGGTTAAAACTTAATTTCTCTTGTTCTTTTTCAACCGCTCAGAGAAAGGAGTGTATGATGGGAAGACTATCAGAGGTGGGTTGCCTTTTGTACTTGAGGGTGGCTAGATTTGTCTTTACTGTTGTGTTGATATACAGTTTTTAAATACCTAAATAGGTTGTGCATTTGCTAGTATAAAGGCTATATGATACAATCTTGAGGAATTTAAGTATCCAGCTTAGTTTTATGTTAATTTAGCCTAGTTCAATTGTTTCTGGATCATTTAGTGAAGGTTTTATGTGCCAAGCGAAGATATGTGCTGTTCACTGACTTATCTGAGAATAAGAGAGACTAGCAGAGAAATGTTAACATGGGCAATTTACAGTAAGAAAGTGAGATATGGATGATTCTGTAAAAATGTGTCCTTATAATACTCTGAGCTGTTATAGTAGACAGTAAGTTAGTAATGCATACTTCGTTGTTAATTTAGTTATCATGACTATTATATTCCTCATTTAATACAAAACAAGAGGAACAAGCCTATCGGTATGCTAAGGCCATAGGGAGACTTCATACATGCTACAGAATTTCTGTGGCAGAGGGAAGAGCCAAAAGTATGTAAGAGAGCATAATTTAAGGAAGTGATCATATGAGCAGTGAGGATTACTCTTCTGAAGTCATCACTAAGTGGTAGTCAACTGTTGAGCTTTTTGGAAAGGATTCAGCCATGGTTATAGCTCAGTTGCAGAAGGACAGATCTTCCAAATGATGTCAGTGGATAGAGATGATTGCTGTGAATATGAATCTGACCTCATTAGCACCAGATCAGTCAGTAGTCTCTCAGATCTCATTCTTTTTCCACTCTTGGTACTTAAGAAAAGAGTACAATAAATGATGTATGTATCAATCCTTTCTTCTCCCCGCATTTCTTGTAGTTTGCAATTTGAGGATCTCAAGGTGCAGGTTGTACCTACAGTTTAATTATCACTGAACCTAGCCTTTTGAATTTCTGATCCCTCTTTAAACCAACTTGTAATCTTGGCTCCTGCAACATCATAAGATTTTGCAACTGAATAGTGAGTTTTGAGAGTGTAGAAAGCTCTTTGTCTAACATGCCTCATAGTCTGAATATTGTGAAAAGTAGTTAGTAATTCTCTCATTGCCACTCTGCGATTGGTGGCTGTCTGTAATAAGATTGTAATAAGTTACGGGTTCTATTTTTAATAGTTTTTCGTCTTCGTACTATGCAAGCCTGAAATTATTTGGACCATTGCTGTTGTGCTGCACTTAGGATACAGTTGCAGAGTTTTCTTGCCAGTTCTTTTGCAGCTGTGCTTTTTTTTTTTTTTTTTTTCTTTTAAACCTCCAAGTCTTAGGGGTATGGCTTTATTTCATCCTTTGCTATTTCTTTCCCTAGTTCTAATTCGTGTTTCTCTTAGAGCTGGAAAAAATTTAAATTTTTTCGAATCTTAATTAAATGGACAACTAAATAGACTATTGGAAATTGCCATGCTCCTTTTATAAATACCAATTTGTCTTGTAAGTACGGTCTTGAAGTAATGTTTCTCAGCTGCCAATCGTAAGTAGTTCTGCAGTACACTGTTTTTCCTGATAGCACATGCAAAATGAAAGTTTGTATGAGGACCATCTAAGCATAATTTGAAGAAGTAGGAAGATTTCTTTCTGCCTGTGTAGTCTCGCAAATTGGTTTCGATAATGAAGCCTTTTCATAACTAGGTTTTCTTTACCAGCTTAATGCCTTCAAGATACGGAAGAGGATCTGAAACACACTGAGGATATGTCTGATGTGTTGAGAACTATTTCTAGGACTTGCTATTTTTTTGTTTGTTTGACTCCATGTGTTGTATGTATCTAGAAAAATTGTTATCTCAATCTGAGAATCTGAGTGGAATTTTTGAAGACAATTCTAATAGAGGTAGAAATTTTCAGTCTTCTGGATATAGCATCTCATAGGTTGTTTATATTTTTATTACTTAGTGTATTACAGAAACAGCATACTGTTAGGGTATTACTTGGGTTCATTACTTTCTATCTTGGGTGAAAATAAATTGGTAGCTGTTACTTAAAAAAAACATATTTTTTCTTACCATATGTCCATATGTAAGAAAATATAATTTTTCCTTGGAAATTTACTAATTTAAAGATCTCATTTTTTACATTAAAAAATACTGCAAATGAGAGTGAATGGCAGTTCAGTAGTACAGCAGCCTTCAAAAACAACTTGATCTGGCTGGTGTTTGACTTGTAACTACATTTGTAATGTTTTTTGCTCTCTCCAAGGCATTTTAAAAGGTAGTTACTAGTTGGAACTCGCTTTTGCAGTATTTTTTCATCACATTATTTAGAATGACTGTGAAGCTTTTTGATTAATTGTTTCACTTTAAACATTTCAGGATGCTTTACAGATAGAAAGCAAAAATTGATATTGAACATTATCTTTAAACTTTTCAAGAATCAGATAACTAGCAGCATATACAAACATAAAAAACTGATGTTATTGTAACTTTCAGGTTTTTTTACTTTGTTTTATTCTGTCTTAAATGGAACTAAGATTCATTAGAACTAAGTAAATGTAAAACTCATTTCTGTTTTCTCATCTCAGCCATAATAAACTATTACTGAGACCGTTATAATTTAATAAAAAACAAAACAATTGAGCAAGAGTTTGAAAATACATTCTAGTTTCAGCATAAAACTGTGAGAAGGAGCCTTGTTGCTGATAGTTTATAATAATTTATGCTCTCAGAAGTTAGAACTACAAACACTGTAGCCTTCTCTTGCTAAAAAAAGTCAAATCAAAGGGGAATTTTTTTAAAATTCTACTGTTGAAGTTTGTGCTAAGATCTTTTTCTGGAGGTGGAACAAGCTGATGAAATAATAAGCTGATGAAATAATCATACGTCTTGTTTTTGATAGAATTTTGATTACATCTTCAGCATTATGCATTCTGGTTTCATATAGTGAGTGCCTTATTCTCAGTAGGACTGAGATTTGACTGCTGTCTTCTTTGTATCTATCATACACACAATGCTCTGTGAGCTCTCATCATCTTTCTCTTCAGTTACTGCTGTCTTTAAGGAAAAAAAAATTGTTTTGTTTGCAACCTATTTTCATTCTTTAGATGTTGCTTTTAAGAATGTTATTGTATGTTTGCCATATAAGTGTAACAGGTAATAACTAATCAAAACAATTATTTTAGTATTAGTTGAGATTTGCCAGTATTTTTATGTGTCACCCCTCTAAATAATCATTTTAAGAATTAAAATGTATATTTTAAAATGCTAAAATACACATGGTCAGTTAGTGATTTTAATAACAGTATAGAATAAAACTTGCATGAAGCATTCGGTGCTTTGTCAAATATTGCTGATCAGAATAACTGATATCTACCAGAAGGAATTCTCATGCAATTTCCATGAAAACAAGAAAGGCAGAAAAGTGTTTAGTGCACTAAGGATGCCTTCTATTGCCATTACCATTATATATAATTTTAATGATGTTGCAATAAAAAGGAATGCTAGAGGTATTGCTGACATACCTTTAAAAATACTTTGACTCCAAAATAAGCAAAGAAGGAAGCTGAGAACACAGGTTATAGGAGATGAAAATGCCTTAGAAGAATTTTAGTCACCTGCCAGTAATATTTCCACTCATTTCTTCATCCAAGTGTAAGGGATTTATGTTTACTATTCACAAGGGAGATAAATGAGATAGTAAAGTTCTGTGAGGTAACTGTGCTTTGAGATATGATCAGGTGAGTTGATAGTCAGCATAGCTGTTTTGCTCTTAAGCAAATTAGTTCTAGGTATACAATTACAAAACTCATTAAAATGTTGTTGGGAGTAATCCTCTACTCTTCAGTATGTTTTTGTTTGTTGTTTTTTTTGTTTGTTTTTGTTTTTCCAGTGTAGCATAATAAGCTTTATACTTTTATTTTGCTAAGATACACTAAGCTGTAGACAAAGTATACACTTCTCATCCAGAGTAGAATTTTGAATATATGCTTATTTAATATTATGTTTGTATCTGTGTACAGAAAGCACAGAAACAATGTGGGACCAAGCAAACCTATTTCTCAGCCACGAAGAAACATTGTAGGCTGCAGAATACAGCATGGATGGAAAGAAGGGAGTGGACCTGTAACACAGTGGAAGGGCACAGTTCTTGACCAAGTTCCTGTAAATCCCTCTCTTTATCTTATAAAGTATGATGGATTTGATTGTGTGTATGGACTAGAGCTGCACAAAGATGAAAGAGTTTCTGCGCTTGAAGTCCTTCCAGACAGAGTTGGTAAGTGTTTGTTTTTTTTTCCTAAGTGCACACATATAACTTGATACTTATTTTTGAACATTCTCTCTCAGTGATTCCCAGCATCCCCAAGATGACATTTGATTACTTAGATGTTACTATTTTTTGTCATGTGGCAGGTACTCTTAAGTGTTCGGTTTAAATTTTCTGATTTCACAAAGATCTGACAATACCAGAGAATCCAGTAGGTTTTCTTTGGTTTTTTTGTTTGTTTGTGGGCTTTTTTGTTTGTTTGTTTTTTGGTTGGTTGTTTTTTTGGTTTGGTTTGGTTTTGGTTTTTTGTCTCTAAATAGCATATAGTATATTCTGTGGGTTTTGTTTAGAGTCTTTCCATAACAAGATTATGAAAAGTTAACTTTGATTTTTCCATTCAAATTTAAACTCTAGGTGATCTTGGTTATGTTGTGTGTAGTATGTCTGGAAGTGATATTTTTCCTTCTGTACATTGTCCAAGTATTTCTAATAACAGCAGGAAACATTTTCAAAAACTTCACCTTCCTTGAACTGCTCTCTGTTCGGCTTCTCTTCCTTTTCTTGCTTGCCTGACCTACTTACTTACTCACTGCCCAATATCTAGGTAAAATACAAATAGTTTTCATTGCTGTGGCCTATACTGGTATTGCAGTACAGTGCATTATGATTATTTGATCTTGAGCAAAGCATTCAAGGCCAGGCTGGATGTGGCTCTGGGCAGCCTGGTCTAGTGGTTGGCGATCCTGCACATAGCAGGGGGTTGAAACTAGATGATCATGTGGTCCTTTTCAACCCAGACCATTCTGTGATTCTGTGATTCTATGATATGAGCAATACAATGATTTATTGTTTTAACAACACTGGTAAAATTCTGCATTTCTTCACTAAGTAAACTCTCTAGAATGGTGTTTGCTTTGTATATGAATTGACTAACTTCAAATAAAATCTCCTTGTGAATCATGAGAAAAGCTTTTTCACTGTGGCATATAATTGTGCTTTTGATTGAACTTGTGGAATGCTGTCATTGCAGCTTCATCTCGAATTAGTGATGCCCACCTGGCAGACACAATGATTGGCAAAGCTGTGGAACATATGTTTGAGACAGAAGATGGCTCAAAAGATGAATGGAGGGGGATGGTCTTGGCTCGAGCTCCTATTATGAACACATGGTTTTATATTACCTATGAGAAAGATCCTGTCTTGTACATGTACCAACTCTTAGATGACTATAAAGAGGGTGACCTTCGCATTATGCCTGATTCAAGTAAGTAGGCCCATTAACATTTTTTTTTCTTCTGGAAAGTGTTATCTTTTTACATAAGTATTTGCTTGTGGTTTATTTATGGACATGGGAGTTTATTGTCATGGACATGATCTTGTATGAATGCAGTTCTGTTAATCTGAGAAGTTGTGGGGTGGTTTGTTATTTATTTGCTTTAAAACTGCTCACTCACTCTAGATACAGTTCTGGACGTATTTATAGACTAGGCTAGAGCTGATTGTGGATGTAATTCCAAATTTGATTATAGAGTGTTTGGGTTGCATGGAGCTTGCATTTGGCAACTGCATAGTTGAGATCCTCTGCTTAAGGAGTAAAGCAAATTTGTGGATGAACAGTTGGCTGATGTGTTAGGGTCAAGGAGTTGTAGTAAATGTAGTAAATGTAGTAAATTAGACTGTTGGGGTTCCCAGGGCTCCATTTTAGGGCCAGTTCTATTCAGTGTTTTTATAAGTGATCTGAACACAGTACTCAAAAGCACACTAAGTTTGCAGGTGATGTTAAAATAATTCTTATAACTATTGAAAAACTTCATTTTTAATCAGCAGAGGAGTATGTAGTAAATAGAGGAAAGCTGTTTTCCATAATTATTCTTAACTTTGCTGAAAATGTATTCTTGCTACTATGGAGGAGGTTCTATCTGGAATTTTTATTAGAAACTTGATAAACCAGAAGCTTTCCACTCTTGTTCTTATATGGAAAGAGGTATCATAGCTCAGAGATTGTTTTTGATTTGTGTTTCTGAAGCAGTTTAATTTAACTGTGGTAGGTCTTCAAAGTGGAAAAGCTTTGAGTAGTTTATTGGGGAAAAGAAGCACTTAGGCTATTGAAAATTAATTTTCTTTCACATGTTGAAAAATGAAGAAAAAAAATGGTAGATAGATTAGGGGAGTATTTTTTCCTTGTTTCTTGAAGTGAAAGTTTTTGTGGCTTTTCCTACTAACATGAAGAATTTTCGCAGAATAAATATTGTTCATGAGTATAGGATAGAGTAGAATTTGCCATAGTGTTAAAACATAACTTACAGGGAAGTTTCTTTAAGGGAAAAATACCGGTTTTGATACTAAAACAGTGTAAATACTGCACAATTCTTTCTAATTAAAATGTGTTAGCTTATGTTTTGTCAACCAATACTTCACATAAAACTGATTTTGAGAGAATGATAACTATTTGTGATGATGCATTTATGGAGGAACTGTACATTTACAGAGAAACTTCATAAAAGAAGCAGAGAAAGAATGTGAGTTCTTTGGTGAGGCTAGCTTCCACTTCTCCAGTACACTGCTATTACTGCTTATTGTATTTGTTCTGTAATTTACTTGTCTTTTTTGCATCCACATGTGCATAGACATTGTCAAAAAATACAAGGGTACTTCTGGGTAGATTTTGCTAGCCAAACAAATAATATGGTTAGACTTCAGTATTGATATCAATTCCAACATCAAATCAAAAGCTCTAACAAAGAGGTTACTATTAGTAGACATCTTGGAGGTGTGCTTGTTGCATGTATTCAGACATCTCATAATGTGTGTGTAGGTGGTAGATGGGGCTGCTGATGAGATCCAGTCTTGTTCCTGCTGGTAGCTTAAATTCAGTAATCCACAAACATTTTTGATAACATGTATGTCAACCTTTTTGATTAAACAATCAAAAGTGCTGTTTTTTGACTTCGTAAAATTGAACTGTTTTATTATTGGTAGGCTAAAAAAATATGCAACTGTACATTTCAGAAGTACACTGGCTATTAAATGTTTGTCTGAACAAAACAGCATACTATGTATTTAAAAGTTCTGATAGTTTCTTACTGGTTTTGCAGATGAGTTTGATGTTATTTTCCATACTGAAATTCCATCTATGCCTACCAAAGTACACTGGTTTTGTGTTACAGATGATTCACCTCCTGCAGAACGGGAACCAGGTGAAGTTGTGGACAGCCTGGTAGGCAAACAAGTGGAATATGCCAAAGAAGATGGCTCAAAACGGACTGGCATGGTCATTCATCAAGTTGAAGCCAAACCATCTGTCTATTTCATCAAGTTTGATGATGATTTCCATATTTATGTCTACGATTTGGTGAAGACATCCTAGACATCATTGTGAACTCTGCCAAATTTGTGGAACTATTAAATGTAAAATTTGTAGACACAAAGACTTGACTGCTTTCCAGTTTAATGAAAGCTTAAATGTCCCTGCGAACCCACAATCTCTGCCAGCAAAACTGTTTTGTTCTGAATAATAGGAAAAAAATTATGTGAACCTGACACATTTTGTGTAAGAGAACTCCTTTTCTTGGAGGAAGTCAGTATATCTCGGCAGGAGGGAGTTAAGAGCAAAAAACAGCTGCAAATTCAGGCTGTGTAAAGTTGATGTAGTATTGTAGTCCTTAATCTAAATTTCTTCATACATTTTAACTTTCTTCAACTTTGCACTCACCTCATGCAAGTATAGTTTGATATACCTTCTTTTATAACATTAAATTTAATTTCTTGGCTACTGGCAGTCCTTGTTTTCAGGGTTGGGACAGAATTGATGTTACTGAAAGATTTGAATGATTTGCGCTGCACGAAGGAGTACCTAACCCAAGTAACACCAGTCTGCTGTGTTTCTACACTTCATTTTAAATATAGCTTCTTAAGAATTTGCAGTACGTGGAAATACTTGTGCATTTTTAGTAGTCACATGGCTGTAGAATATCAAGTATTTGACTTGCGCACCTTTCAGTGAAAAGTCTTAAAACTATAAAAATATATTTAATCTGTATAACCAGTTAACTAGAAAATGCAAAGTTAATAGCCCGTATTTACAAGTTGTAGGAAACAGTAAAATACAAGCAACAAGACTGCCTTTAGTCCTAAATGTTGTACTTTATTTGTTCATTACACTCTCTTAGCAAAACACAAGTGCTTGGTGCCACAAGTTTACCAATATATATATGCTACTTCAGAAGACTTTAGACTACACATTGGCAATCAGTAGTCTCTCATCTAATACCAAAATCTAGCAACCTGAATGTGTGGATTAGATGCCTAACAACGGTTGTATTTTACATGGTAAATACAGTCTCGAGGGGGTTGGAGGGTACAGGAATCATTTTTATTGAAGACTAAATTGTAGAGAAGGAAAGGCATTTGTTGCCTTCTGCTTAGTCTGTTGCATTCTGTTGTTTGCTTGATTTTGTTGTTGCTTTGTTTTCTTCTTTTTTTGTTATTCTGTTTTGTTTGTTTCTAACCATTTTGATTCAGAAAGGCACCTTCCCAACTTAATCTTTTTCTGGCTTTTCTACATTAGGAGTATCCAGACAAATCTACAGTTTAAATCTGTTGTTGCCTTTTGTGGTGTAGATTGTACATACTTTGAGATATGCTGTTACTTGAATTTCATTCTGTGAACACTACAGTTCTGCATGCCAGTGGTGTGCTGTCTCATGGAAGCTACAGGCAGTCTCAGCGGTTCAGCCGTCTGCATTAGATTGTGGAAGTACCTAGTAGCCCACAGCAGCAAAATCCTTTCACAGTTGTAATCTTGCAGGATAGTTGCAAATGAAGATTAGGGTTGTTGGTGGGGTGTTTTTGTTTTTTTTTGTTTGGTTGGTTGTTTTTTTTTTTTGTTTTGTTTTTTTTTTTTGTTCTTGTAACTGTGGCAGCTTTTGAAAGCATAGGAATGGCAACAACAATCAGCACAGCAACAAAATTGTCATGTTACACAAAGACGGAGCTCTGCAAGTTTCAAAGAACTGCTTCATGAAAGTGCAGTTTTGTGAAGACAGCGCTGTTGATGGAACATGCACTCTGAAATCCACCCTTATGCCATTAGTGGAAGGATGCAGGAGATATGCTGTTAATCAGAGATCAGAAGTCTGTGTGATCTCAGATTTGGGTATACCGAAGACTCGGTGGTTTAAGCCCCTTTCTGTCCATTTTTTTGCTTGATTTCATATTTTAGCCTTAAGGCTTGTGCCTCATTATGCTGTTGAATTGTAATAAATACTCACCATATATATATGATACCTTAATTCTTTGTCCATTGCATTATATTGCATTATGTCCAGTTATTTCATCATGGGCAACCAAAGGCAGGCTATTGTCATATAGTGAATAGCTTCTCAATGCAGTCCTTAAGCACTAGGTACCTGAGTAAATGTTCCTTGTATTTTGAACAAAGTGAGCAGATTTGCAACACAGTGTTTTCATCCTGCAGATCTGTTTTATGTGTTTTCTATTGACTCTTAAGAGTCCTGCATGTAAATCTCAAAGCTGAGCCTGGCTCCATGAGCCCAAGTTGATATTTCTGGCACAAGAATGAGTGAGTGTATTGATGACACACAAGACGCATGAATAGCTTAGTACACTGATTTGGGGGCTATATGTCTGAGGAATGTGTTTGTTTTGAAAGATCTGAGGTTTAGATCTACCAGAACACTTTTAGCATTAGGCTTGCATTTGTGGGTTGTTTGCAAGCCACTTTAATACACCACATATTCTGCCAATTAGAGTATAATCTATAAACTGTAAATTTTATGGTTGTTTTTAGATGTCCCCATTGGCTATTGTATGGGTATTTCTTTTCATTTCTTTCTTCTTTCCTATTTCTTTCTTTTCTTTTTTTTTCAGTAGCTTAAACCACCTTTTTGAGACTTGAGACTAATTCTGCACCCTGCCCATCTTCTTTGGGCTTTGTTTTAGGCTCATGTTTCAGATCTGCATGCAGTGCTTGCGTTACCCTGGTAACTAAATGTTGGTTCCTTGTTCTAGGGGTTCAACATTACTTTCCAAAATTACAGGGCCTGTGATGGCACAGGCCATGGATCTTTGTATAAACGTTATTGGCCTTTCACATTTACCTGCTGTAGTACTGTTGTATATTGTGTGTGTGCGTGTGTGATGTCAGGCTGCCATGTAAAACTTTTTAAAAGGAAAAAAAAGTTAAATGCAGACCATCATTTTTTGCATGCTTAGAGGGTTAGAACGTTCAATGTAACAAACTAAAGATGCATGTTAAAAATGTTTAGGTTTTGGTTTTGTTCTGTTTTTATTTTGTGTTCAGTTTTTGTGAGTTTGCTTATTGTGCTGTTTTAATGGTTGTTAGTAGGATTAAATGCACCGGTGAGACAAGCATAGTGCCAACAGAAGGTAATTTTTCCAGTTGTATGTGTCATACAGCATTTAAAGGGACCATGTATTCTGTTAACAAGTAAATAAAGTCACATCTAATCAGTAAACCACTGCATTTTTCTTTTGAGTGCCAAACCCTAAACTAAGTTGGAGTGAAGTACAGGAAAACCCTTTTTTATTGAAACAGGTAGATAATTTAATTTTTAAAAAGAATTAAAAATGAAATCTTTGTCTTCAGAAAATTAACTAGTTGCTTATGGGAAAAGAATGACAGTAAAAACAGTTTCTGGTTCCTTGAAAATGCTGTGTTTTTTGTATTTTACATCATTAGTGCAATTTGGATGGTTCTTGGTATGTGTATAGTTCAAAGGTCTTCGTGTTCACATTTTAAAAATTAGGTAATGACTTCATCTTTAGAGCTTGGTTTCATTATTTTTATTTTATTTTGAACAATGTAGACAGTTCTCTGTTCTCTGCATTTAGAAGTATAAACACTTTAAATCTGTTACTTAATTCTGTAAGTAATTTTTATAATTATGATGTAACTCTATCCTTAAAACATTTAAAATAAACCCTTTATGTGCAACATGTGACTGTAAACTCTGTTCTCATGAACAAAATGTAGCGATGTGTTTTCAGATTGTGAAAAAGTAGTTTTTTAAAGTTTTCTAATCAATACTGAGCAATGTGTGCTGATATAATACCATATGAAATAGGATTACTTGCAAAGCTAAATCTTTATTTGACAAAGGTGAAGCGTAGTGTATAAATCATATTTCACCATACCCAGAAAAATTCCCCTTCAGGAGGGGATCACACAATGCCCTTGTGAAGAGGCATTTATTTACAGAACATACACAGAAGTACTTCAGTGGTGGAAAAAAGCAGAAGCATTTGGTAATTGTTAGGTGATACATTTGTGTACTTTGACTTACTTTGTTTAATTTTTGTTGTTGGTTTTCTTCTTAATTACTAAGAAGATCCAAAGCAGAGGTGACAATTAGTAACTAACATCATGATGCTGCAAATTTTCTTAAGCTGTAGGAGCTTTTCATTCTACTTCTAGGCTGAAGATCTGTGTGTAGCATACTAGCATGCAGTTCAGATGAATACCCAAGCCTCTTCTATTCACTTAGTTTTCTCCTTTTTATTATATCCTGCTGCATGAAAGACTGGTCCATCTGTATAATGTATACCTCTGCCAATTAAGAGGATCTAAGACTGCTTAGCAGAAGCATCACGTTCATGGACTAAGTATTAATCTGCACGAGCTGCCTATATAAAATTGTAGTGAAAATATATAAGTACTTTGACCATTGCCTGAACTTGTTCTGTATTACAGCTGCTGAACCAACCTCAGTTTTGTAGTATCTGTTTTCATTACGGAGAATTTAAACAAAGACATTTAAATTCTCCATTCTATAGTAATGAAAATTCCCCTTTAAGTTTGCAAGGTTAGGAGGCTACTTACAAGTGTTGAAAACATCCAAATAATTTTGTCAGGACGGTATCTCTGATAAAAGCAGATTTTATTCACAATTGCAATGCTGAGCATCCTGCAAGCAGGAGCGCCTCTGTGGACGCAGTAGTACAGCTTTTGTACCTTGTCTCCCCCATGACCACCCCCTCCCCTGTTTTCCCATTGGCTGGGTACTTTAGGATCACAATCATACCAAAGATTTGCAGTTGTTAATTGCATTCTGACACTTGCTGATTCATGTGCTATCTTGTGCCAGTCAGTCACCATCCTACTGTTTCCAAGATGTCTCAGTACTTTCCTTATCATGTTGATACGGCGATTCTCTCCAAGGCTTCTTCCATTCTGTCAGAGGACACTTCCTTTGTGAAACAAAGAGCACCTGGGGGGGGATGCCAGGCCTTCCCCATGTCTCTTCAGGCGCTTCCTTGGGCATGTCATGACTTGTTCTCTGGACTGATCGATCTCATGGAGGATATTCTTGCAATGTGTATGGCAAAATATTACATATATATTCGTGCTGATTAGACATAAGTTGTTGCTAGCTATACAGTTATATTGCTAATTATGTAACTTCTCCTTAAATTTTCTGTTACTTGGGTTTTGTCTGTCCAGCACCAAATATTAGTAAGGCTCAGAGGTATTTCAGAAGGCTGCTGAGTCTTTGTGCTTATAACCTACTCCTAACCTCTGTGATTATAAATTGCTTAGTCTATATACTGAGTATGCATTCCTGGGGAAGGTTCATCTAGAGGATAAGTTATGGAAACTATCAGAGAGCCCCAAAAAGAACAGCGGAGACTTGTTCTAATGCAGAAACAACATTTGATTCCCACACAAGCAATTTCAATGTGAATGCCTTGAAAACTGTAATGACAACAGAATCATTAAGGTTGCAGAAGACCTTTAAGATCATCTACTCCAATTATCCACCTACCACCAACGTTGCCCACTAAACCATGTCCCGCAGTACCACACCTATACATTTCTTGAATACCTTGAGGAGCAGTGAATTCAACCACCATTCTGTGTAGCTCATTCTGGTCCGCGACCACTCTTCTAGTGAAGTAATTTTTTCCTATATCTGACCTTAACTTCTCCTGATGCAACTTGATCCCTCTAAACTTGTTGTTTGGTAGGTGGGAGAAAAGGCCAACCTCCATCTCACCACAACCTCCTTTCACAGTTGTAGAGAGCTCCAACTTTCCTGTCTCGCATGGGCATCTTCCAGACTAAACAGTTCCTTCAGATGCACCTCATAAGACTTGCGCTCTAGACCCCTCACCAGTTTTGTTGCTCTTCCCTGGATGCACTCCAGGGCCTCAATGTCTTCCTTGTAGTGAGGGGCCCAAAACTGAACACAGGACCCCAGCTGATGCCTCAGCAGAGCTGAGTACAGGGGAATGAACACCACCTTGCTCCTGCCAGCAACACTATTTCCAGTACCGAAGCCAGGATGCTTTGGCTTTGGCTGCTTGGGCACACTGCTGCTCATGCTCAGTTGAGCATCAACCAAGACACCCAGGTCTGTTTCTTCGACAAAGTCTTCCTGCCACTCTGCCCCAAGCCTGTAGCATTGTCTGGAGTTGCTGCAACCATAGTGCAGGACCTGGCACTTGGTCCTGTTGAACTTTATCCTACTGGGCTCAGCCCAGTGATCCAGCCTGTCCAGATCCTTCTGTAGAGCATTCCTAATCTCAGACAGATTGACACTTCCAGCCAACTTGGTGTCACCTGCAAACTTAATGAGGGTGTACTCTATCCTCTCTTCCAGATCCTCAATAAACACACTGAACAGAACAGGCCCCAATACCAACCCCTGGGAAGCACCATTCTGGTCCTGGTCCTCCAGCTAGTTCTTTACACAGCAAAGAGTGTACCTGTCCAAGACATGGCCTGCCAGCTTCTCCAGGAAAATACTGTGGGAGATGGCGTCTAAGTCTTTGCTGAAGTCTAGGAAGACTACGTCAACAACTTTTCCCTCATCTACCAGGTACGTCAATCATAGAAGGAGATCAGGTTGGTCAAACAGAACCTGCCTTTTATGAGCCCATGCTGGCTCGATCTCATCCCCCAGCTGTCCCACACATACTGTATGATCTCAGTCAAGATTATCTGACCTGTAACCATCCTGGTGCCAAGGTCAGGCTGATAAGGCTGTGGTTTCCCAGACCCTTACAAAACTTCGTGTAGTTGGAGGTCACACTAGCAAGTCTCCAGACCTCTCAGACCTCTCAGATTGACCAGAATCATTAATCAATGCTGGAAAGTAGCTTTGCAATCACCTCTGCCAGCTTCCTCAGCACCCTCAGGTGGATCTGACTTGGCCCCATCTGGCCCCCTGCTAGGTGGACTAACAGGTCTCTGACTTCACCTGAATTGTAGGGAGTTTATTCTGTTCCCTATCCCAGACTGAGGTCAGGGAATAGAGTGCCCTAAGGATGACTTTACTCCAAGGATGTCTGACTTTTAAAGACAGATGTAAAGAAGGCTCTGAAAACCTCAGCCTTTTCCTGATTTTTATTTCCCGCCATATCCAGTAAAGGCTGGAGATTCTCCATAGCCCTCCACTTACTGCTAATATATTTGTAAATAAAGAGTTTTGTTCTTTTACTACAGTGGCCAGGTTAAATTCAAGTTGGTCTTTTGCCTTTCTAATTCTCTGCCTGCACATGCTAACAACTTTTTCGTATTCTCCCCAAGTCAAGTTGCCCATCCCTACTTTCACAAGATTTTGATTCTTTTTCTTCCTGGAGTGTAGTTCCCTTTTCATCCACACTGGTCTTCTTCCCCGAAGGCTTACCTTACTTGTGGAGGTAGGTAGGAATCCTAGCTGGAGCTGCAGATTTAATACTGCTGTACGCTGCTTTCACATCTGCAAGATTCCTTGTCTGTATGAGCAGGCTCTATTTTTGGAAATAAATGACTCCTTGCTTGGTAAGATCGCCAAGGTAAGCTGCTGGACTGCTGCTTCGGAGCTGTTTCAGCCAGAACCGCAGTGACTGATCGCGAGGTACGGGAGGGGGAGGGTTCAGTCAGTTCTTTCAATCCAGGGAACTCCGAGGTAACAGCAGTCCGGCAGACGAGGTGAAACGACAAGCCACCCACTCGTGCGGCTACACAGGGAGGCAGGTTGTTATCTCGCTGTGAAACAAGTAATTTTCAGGGCAAACCCCGAGCGGATCAGCGAGTAGGCAGGGCGGGGCACCTTGCCATGGGGGAAGGGGGTTAGCACTTAACCGGTCACTTAACAGGTCGTTGCTTTCTGGACACACCGAGATGCAACCGTGGTCCCCACAGGGCGGCGAGCTGCCGCTAAAGGGGAAGTGGAGACTCAGACTGAAAGCACGAACGGCCATGCCGCAGTTCAGGTCTCAGGCTGCAGGGAATGCCTGACCCTGTCACTGCTGCAGGAGGGCAGCCGGGACGCCAGCTGTGCGCGGTGTGAGCAGGTGGATGATCTGCTCAGCCTGGTGGTAGAGCTAAAGGAGGAAGTAGAAAGCCTGAGGAGCATCCGGGATTGTGAGAGGGAGATTATTGGTGGAGCTGCACTCTGCCATCCCTACAGGAAGGGTGCGGGGGAGATGCTCCTCAAGCAGTGGGGGATCATCTGCTGTCTCACAGTCAGGTGGGAAGTGGCGACCTCAAAGACAGGGATGGAAACAAGACCCTGTTTGGGGCAATGAGCCCCAGCGTGTCCCACCTTCCCAGGTGCCCTTGCATAACAGGTATGAGGCTCTGGAGCTGGACGGACTGGGGGATGTTGGTGAAAGTCCAGCTGTGCAGGAGAGGTTGCCCAAGGCTGGCCAGTTTGCTCCCCGTTTTGCTGCAGTGTCAGTCAGGAAAAAAAGAAGAGCTGTTGTCATAGGGGACTCCCTACTGTTGGGAACCAAGAGCCCAATATGCCGCTCTAATCCGTCCCACAGGGAGGTGTGCTGCCTGCCTGCTGCCCAGGTGAGAGATGTTGCTGGGAACATCCCATGCCTGGTGAAGCCCTCAGATTGTTGTCCACTACTGGTTTTCCACATTGGAAATGAAGAGATAAGCAAAAGAAGTTCTAGGGACTTCAGGGCTCTGGGAAGACTGCTGAAGGGATCAAGAGCGCAAGCTGTGTTCTTGTCTCAGTTGGTGACTCCATAGATCCATAGAAAAGGAGGAGGGTGGACACGTGAATGAATGGCTTTGCAAATGGTGTTGTACTCAGGGTTTTGGGTACTATGGCTTGGGACACAGCCTTGAGAAAGGGGAAATGCTAACGGTGGGAGGGAGCCGACTGACTAGAAGGGCCACAAATATTCTTGGGAACAAGTTGGCTGGGCTGATTAGCAGGGCTTTAAAGAAGATATGATGGAGGAAGGGGGTGTACTAGGTGACAGAGAAGCACCTGGGAAGGCTGTCACCTTGGGAGGGGGTAAGGGAAAACTCCAGTCTTGTTCTGGAGGTACTAGGGAGGGCTCCTCTGAGAAGGCAACAAGGCTAAGCTGAAGTGCCTCCATACCAGTGGATCAGCATGGGAAATAAACAGGAGAAGTTAGAAACCACAGTGCAATTGGGAAAGTATGACCTAATTGCTGTCACAGAAACGTGGTGGGATGAATCCCTTGATTGGAATACCTTGATTGAGGACTACAGTCTTTTCAGAAGGGATAGGCAGGATAGGAGGGGTGTTGGAGTTGCCCTCTATGTTAGGAAGTGGATAGATTGAGAAGAGCTGTGTCTGAGGAATGGCCATGATCAGGTCAAGAGCTTGTGGGTAAAAATCAAAGATCAGTCCAGTAAGGGGCAGCTAGTGATTGGAATCTGCTACAGGCCACCTGATCAGGAGGAGGCTGTTGATGATGCCTTCTTGCTTCAGCTGCAGGAGGTGTTGTGCTCATGGGCTCTTGTCCTGATACCTGCCACCTGGATATCTGCAGGGATAATGGCATGGTGGGTAGCAGACAATTCACAGATTCCTGGAGTCTGTCGAGGACAACTTCCTGGTTCAGGTAATAGATGGACCAACTCGAGGTGAAACCTTACTGGACCTGGTGCTCACCAATGCAGAGGAGAGCGTTGGAGAGGTCAAGATTGGAGGCTGCCTGGGCTGTAGTGACCATGCCTTGGTGGAGTTTGTGATCTGGAAGAATGTGGGCCTGGCAAAAAGCAGATCTAGGACCCCGTGCTTTAGGAGAGCAAACTTCCAGCTGCTCAAGGAACTGCTGAGTGGGATCCCCTGGGAAACTCTCCTTAAGAGCATGGGCACAGAACAAAGTTGGCAGCTCTTTAAGGACACTCTTCTGAGAGTACAGTGACTCTCCATCCCCCAGCAGAAGTGAAGCAGGGGAGGCAGGTGAGTGTTGTTGCTGTGCAAGGACCCGCAGCTTCAACTGAGAGAAAAGGAGGAAATGTACAGAAAGTGGAAGCAGGGTTGTGTATCCTGGGAGGAATACAGGGCTGTTGTCCATGTGTGTAGAGATAGAATTAGGAAAGCCAAGGCGCGGATGGAGCTGAACTTGACGAGGGACGTGAAAGATAACAAAAAGGGGTTCTACAGGTACATAGGATACAGGCCAAGGAGAGTGTTCCCCCTCTGGTGAAAGGTAGTGGGGAGCTGGGTTCCTCAGACATAGAAAAAGCTGAGGTACTGAATGAGTGCTTTGCCTCAGTCTTCGCGGGTGGTCAGGCTTCCTGTGTCTGCCAGGACCATGAGGCTCTAGGTGAGTGTGGGGAATGGTTCTGTCCCACTCTAATGGTGGAAAAGTCCAAGTCCTCCTCATGAAGTTGAATGTATGTAAGTCCATAGGGCCAGATGATACCCATCCTAGGGTTCTGAAAGAGATGGCTGATGAGGTTGCCGAGCCGCTCTCTGTCATATTTGAAAAATCCTGGCTGTCTGGTGTGGTCCCCAGTGACTGGAAAAAGAAAAAGAAGACATTACTCCTCCTTTTAAAACAGAGAGAAAGGAAGACTGGGGGAACTACAGGCCTGTGAGCCTCCACTCTGTGCCTGGGAAGACCATGGAGCAGATCATCCTAGAAGCTGTGTTAAGGCACATACAAGACAAACAGGTGATTCGAGACAGCCAGCATGGCTTCGCTAAGGACAGATCGTGCCTGACCGATCTGGTGGCCTTCTATGATGGAGTGATAGCTTCAGTAGACAGGAGGGGGGCGATGGATATACCTGGACTTCTGCAAAGCCTCTGACATGGTCCCTCACCACATCCTTCTTCTAAATTGGAGAGGTGTTGAGCTGAGGGATGGATGGTTCAATGGATTACAAATTGGCTGGCTGGACACAGCCAAAGGGTTGCGATCAATAGTTCTGTGTCAGGGTGGAGGCCAGTCACAGGCGGTGTGCCACAGGGTCAGTCTTGGGACCACTGCTCTTCACCACCTTCTTCAGTGGCATGGACAGTGGCATTGAGTGCACCCTCAGCAAGTTGAACGGTGCAGCTGATACATTGGAGGGAAGGGAAACCATCCAGAGGGACCTGGACATGCTGGAGAAGTGGGCCCATGAAAACCTAATGAAGTACAACAAGGCCAAGTACAATGTACTGCCCTTGGGTCAGGGCAATCCCAGGTATTTATACAAACTGGGGGAAGATTTCCTTGAGAGGAGCCCTGTGGAGAACCACTTGGGGGTCCTGGCAGATGAGAAGCTGGTCATGAGCTGGCAGTGGGCGCTTGCAGCCCGGAAGGTGTTCTGTATTGTATTAAAAAAGGGGTGCCCAGCAGGGGGAGGGAGGTGATTGTCCCCCTCTACTCCGCTCTTGTGAGGCCCCACCTGGAGTACTCTGTCCAGGCCTGGGGCCCCCAGTACAGCAAGGATGTGGAGCTCTTGGAGTGAGTCCAGAGGAGGGCCACCGAGATGACCAGAGGACGTCGCACCTCTTCTATGAGGAAAGGTTGAGGAAACTGGAACTGTTTAACTTGTAGAAGAGAACTCTCTGGAGAGACTTCATTGTAGCCATCCCGTACTTGAAGGAACCATATAAACAGGAAGGGGAGTGGCTGTTTGAGGGTGGATTGTGATAGGATGAGGGGGAATGTTTTTAAATTGAGATGGGAGATTTTTGTTAAATATTAGGAGGAAATTTTTCACACAGAGGGTGGTGGCGCACTGGAACAGGTTGCCCAGAAAGGTTGTGGATGAACCATCCCTGGATGATTTCAGTGCCAGGCTGGATGTGGCTCTGGACAGCCTGGTCTAGTGGTTGGCAACCCTACACATAGCAGGGGGGTTGAAACTCAATGATCATTATGGTCCTTTTTAACCCAGGCCATTCAATGAATTTATGATAACATACATATATACATATGTTTGTTAATATTCATGCTCTAAGCAAATGAGCTACTTTTTTCGGTGCAATGCAGACTGCATTGTTTTTAGAAGAAAAAAGCTTTTGTAAGGGTGTGTTGGAGGAATTTGGGTTGCTGTGACTTAAGATAAGTAAGGACTCAAAAGAGATGTAAGAATGGGGTTAACAAAATGGCCATTACGTTATTTTTTCCTTAATAATAACAACTATTAACTTTTTGCACAAAGATCAACTTTTTCCATCTTCTTTGAGAAGTTGCCTTATTTTTTCTTAAGAATATTCCAAAATAATCACAACTTAAAGTACAATTTAAGAGTTCAAGTTGTTTCAGTGCAATTTCATGCCACTGCTTAGGGAGGGAGAGAGATCTGTGTTTGGGTTTTTTTTTTGTTTGCAGAAACAACATTTGATTCCCACAGTATTTTATCTTTTTTTTTTTTTTCTCCTAGAACCAAAACATATAATCATACCAGCCATTCTTAAGGAAACAATTCCATCTCAACTGGAACTACAAAAACCCATTTGTTTGCATTTTCTGGTCTCAGCTGATAAAGGAGTGCAGTCCTAAGGATTTCTATGAATATCCACTATGTATTGACAGACTATGAAGTTGACAGACTGTATCTGGTAAAATTGAATCTTTTTGATTCAGTACTCTCTTCGTACGCTGGTCTCTTGTCACAGCTCACAGGTTAGTGTTGCTGGAATCAATTGTTGTTTCTGCATTAGAATTGGATAATTTTTTTTATTTCACAGTCTCCGCTGCCATAGTTCTTTCTGGGAGTCTTTCTGCTTGACGGTGGTCTCTGATAGTTTGCATCACTTTTCCCCTACGTGAACCTTTCTCCAGAATGAACGCTCAGTATATAGGTGTATATATGTATATACACGTCGTCCAAACCGCCCAGCCGATTCTCACACACCCACTCCTCCCCTCCGTCCCTGAGGCTTTTTCTAGGCGCGGGGTTTGGATGCAGAGCCATTGCCCTGGCAACGCCCCCGTCGCGTCAGCCGCTCTCGCGAGAACTGCCCGGCGGAGAGCAGTCCAGGTGCTCTCTAGTCTCGGGGATCCCTGAATGCGGGGACCGACCGAAACCCCCGTGTACCTCGCGGTCAGTCTCTGCGGTTCTGGCTGGAACAGCTCCGAAGCAGCGAACCTCGGCGATCAAGATTTTCACTGTCTTTGTGATTGTTAAATGTTTATGTTGTGTAAGTGTCGCCTGAGAGGCTGTTAAAGGAGTGTGTAAAGTGACTGAGTTAGTAGAGGACAAACTGAGGGTTAACCATTGTATAGGGATGTGAGTAAGGAGAGGACAAGATAGGGGTTAACCACTGTATGCAGGCAATGCAGGTAAGCATTAGGATGTGAAGCATCTTTTTATGTTAAGCATAAGGATGTGAGGCCAGATAAGAAAAGAACATCCCGAAACTCTATTGTAAACTTGAAGAAACATTACACAAGGAACTGGTCAGGATGGGATTACTTCTGTTGAAGACCATGAGCCTTCATCCCATGACCACCAGAAGGAGACCCCCACTGCCCATGGTGCATGTGCAAGAGGGAGGGACTGTATGCTGATGGGTTCTTGGAATGTAATGAATATGTATATGAATTCCAGAAAATAATTGATTATGTATTACTTCGGCCTATATCTGTACCAAGCTTTTGCCCTACAGTGTGCAAGTTAGGAGAAACAGTCCCCCTTGCACCTGGTGTCTGCACAGCACTGATTAAAGCATACCTGCTTTTATAACTACTTTGTGGTTATAGAGTTTGATTCTGCATGTCAATACTGAGAAGACCCTCTAGGTTGTATTTTGGCTCACTGAGAAACACTGCTGGTGAGCCAAGGGGAATATTGAACAAGAAATCAGGAACATAAATGGAGTAATGGGACCAGTTTTATAATTGAGTACCCTAATCACGAGACCAAGTGCTGGGTGTTTATGGAAGTTGAAGAACTGTGTTGTTTGATTTGTGAGTTTTCAAGAGAATGCGAGAAACTGTTTTGATGGTACATGGAAGTGCAATTGTTGATGGTGCATGGAAATGTAATTGAGGGTACAAAAAGTGGAATTGTGGAAGGGGGAAAAAAAAAAAAAAAGCCAGCAAAAGGGTTAAGGAACACTTTCCCTGTACTTCCCCCTTTTTCCCCCCCCCCCCCCCCCAAATGGCTTGTAAGAACTCAGATTGAGAGAAAGAGCTGGAGGCTGGAGTAACTGCTGTAACTGTAAAGGGCCTATTATTTGCAAATGGGGGTGGGACAGACATTGAAAGTGAGAATAACCTTCATCTGCAGAGATCTAAGGAAACCTGATATCCCAGTGTTAGCACTGGAAACCTGGGGAGGGAGGGGGTGAAACTGAAATATAATGCTGGTAATGTCTGTAATGATGAAAATCTGTAAAATGAAGGGTGTTTGAGAAAAACACAGGCTGAGGAAGGCAGTGTAACAGGGATGTCCTTACTGAGAAGAAAGGTGAGGGATCTGGAAAAAATTGATTGGGAAACAGGGATAGCAAGAAAGTAAGGAAATTGGGAAGAACAAAAGCAGCTGTTACTGTTGCTGCACTAGAACAGGCCTGAGGACACAGAAATTCCCTCAGGGAGGAGGTAAGGAGGACTCTGGAAGGGCCCAGGGAGAGTTCCACCCCAACTGGACTGAAAGCAGCTGGGGAAGCACGGTAAAGAGGTTTATTTTTTGATATGGACGCTTCTTACTCTGTGCTACATCAAGAATTATTATCCGTAGATGATTTTTGTGGTAGCTGTAGGAGCTACTGGCAAGAGAAGTTTACTTTTTGGGGACCAATTAAATGCAAGCTAAGAGCAAGTAGGAATACACAAATTCTTGTACATGCCAGGTTCTCCAAAACCATTTCCTGAATATGAAATATGAAATACGTATTAGAACATTTGAATGTAGAGATTAAATTCAGTAAAGAAAATCGGAGCTAAGTGTCAGCAAGACCAATTGACTGAAAATTTTAAGTCTGGCTGGAAAAGTAATGTTGTATCCACAGAAGTTATGTAAATCCTAAATCAGGTATACACAGGATTGCAGGCATCAGGAATGTCTGGCAGAGCCAAAAATGCAGCCCAATAGAAGTTAAGGTAAAGACAGGAACCAGCCCAGTCAAGGTAAAGCAATGCCCTTGGAGGATACAAGATTGTAGGAGGATAAAAAGAAATAATAAATAACTTTTTGGATTTTGAATTATTAATTGGATAGGAATCAAAATACAACACCCCAATCTTGCCAGTGAAAAATTGGATGGCAAGAGCTATAGTTTGGTATAAGATTTGAGTGCAGTTAATAGAAATGTTGAAGACATACAACCCATGGTGGTAAATCCATACAATTTATTACCTAAGTTAAGGAATGAGTAGGTAGGGTTTGCTGTTCTGGATTTGAAAGACACCTTTTTCTGCCTGGTTTTGCCAAAGTCTAGAATTATTTGCCTTTAAATAGGAAAACTCTAATATGGGGAGAGAGGAAAAAAATAAATAAATAAATTCAGTTAACCTGGACAGTGTTACCCAGGGTTGAGAACAGCCCAATGATTTTTGAGAACTGGTCAGCTCATGAGCCTGAGACTTGGGTGACTCCATCCCAAGGTGGAAATTTACTGCAGTGTGTGGATGCCCCAGTAACAAAGGAGGACTCTGTACAATGGACTGTGAGTCTGCTGAATTTCTTGATTTAAATGGCTATCAAGTTTCTCAAGAGAAAGCACAACTGATCAAAGAGAAGGAAGCAATTTGCTGACCACCTAGAACACCAATGCAGAGCTGCCTCAAAGCCAGCAGTGTGCAGCTGCTTGGAGACTGTCTATGCCAGTCAGCTAAACCTACAGGAGGAACCATTGGACAATGCTCAGGATTTCTAGATTCATCGTCGGAAACAGTTTTGTGAGACAAGGAATCTGTAAGGTAGGATATGCAGTAACTGCTACTGACCAGGTAATTAAAGCAAAACCATTACCTGTGGAGACTTCTGCTCAGAAGGCTATAATAATTGCCTTGACAAGAGCGTTAAATATATGGACATATTCTAAATAAGCGTTTGGGGTGATACACGCCCACAGTACTATCTGGAAAGAGAGAGGATTGCTTACACCCAAGAAAACAAATTCAGCATGCTGTAAATCTACCAAAGAGCATGGCTTTTATGCAGTGTAAAGGACATCAGAAGAGTGACACTGTACAAGAAACTGGGAATATGATGGTGAATCAGGTGGCAAAACAGGCAGCTGAAGGAAAAGAAATTGATGAGCTGGCTTTAATTCCAGATGGTAAACTTAAAATATCTGAACCTTAGTCAGAACCTATAAGGTATTCTAGAGAGGATAGGAATCTAATTAATGATTTAGAAGGGAAGAAAGCAAGTTGACAGATGGGTGCATACCCAGATGGACACATTGCTGTGCCCTTTAGTATTTTATGCAATTTGGTTCTAAGGAAACAAAATATATAGGAGGGTACAGACACCAGAAAGTAACTGTACAATCCTTGTACCAGGAAAGGGTACAACTAGGGCTTGTTGGGAAAGGGGATCTTACAGGGCAGCAATGGCAAATTGATTTTTTCAAATGCCAGAAAAAAGGAGGGCTTTGGTATATGCTAGTTTTAACAAATACCTTTTCAGGGTGGCCATCCCTTGCAGGACCATTAAAGCCAAAGAAATAACCAAGGTATTGTTGCAGATTATTCCAAGGTTGGGGGTCCTGCAACAATACTCTTCAACAAGGGAACTCACTTTATTGCAGAGACTGTCCAACAGCTCAGTAAGCATTGGGAATAAATTGGCAGTTGCATACACCACACAGACCAGTGGTCAGGTGGAAAAGATGAACCACCTAATTAAATCACAGGTTGTAAAACTGGGCCAGGAAGCTGGACTGTCCTGGCCACATTTACTGCCTTTGGCTCTCCTTAGGACCAGAACGAAAGCTAGAGCCACAGAGGGATTAAGTCTTTTCAAAACACTGCACAAAAGGCCTTACTTTGTACAAAGGGGGATCTCTGCCCAGGTAGGGAGTGAAGTACTGAGTATGTGATAAGTCTACAGGAATAGCTTCGGGAAATAGAGAAACTGGTTCTGGGAACTAGAGCACAAGGCCTTGATGGCTCAATACATAATATTTTTCCAGGAGATTCTATGTGTGTAACAGATCTTTCAGATTCGCCCCTAGAACCAAGGTGGGTAGGTCTGTTCTAGGTGCTGGTAACGTCCCACAAAACAGTAAAAATTAAAGAACAAGCATTGTGGATACCTCATACTAGTGTTAAGAAGGTCCCTCGAACACAATGGGAACTGAAGCCAGCTGGACCCTTAAAATTGTGAATCTAAAGACAGTAATACAGGCTCTTGGAATTGTTAGAAATGTTAATTTATTAAGTGCAGCATTTGATGTGAATGCTTATGTATCTCTTGTGAAAAACATCATTGCAAAGTATACTAATATCAGTAATTATTTGGTATGTAGGCAAGCTAAGGATTTAAACTTTTCACTTCTTGTTGTCCCTGATGATTTTAAGGTGAGAAATCAAGTTGTTGCAGAGTTTGAGTCATTGTGCTGGTGGGTGATGATCAACAAGAATGTAGATTGGATTAACCATATCTGTTATAACCAATGGAGATTTACAAATTATACAAAGAGTACAATTAAGGGAATTGCAGAGCAGTTAGATGCCACAAGTTGAATGGCTTGGGAAAATAGGATCGCCTAGGATATGATACAAGCTGAAAAAAGGGGGTGTATGTGTAATGCTGGGTACCCATTGTTGCACCTTCATCCCAATAATACTACTGTGGATAACATAATAACTAAGGCATTGCAAGAGCTTACCACCCATGCCAATAAACTAGCAGAAAAATCAGGAATAAATACTTCTATCACTGGATGATTGGAGTCCTGGTTTGGTAAATGGAAAGGGGGTGACTATATCCACTTTTCCTTCTTTGGTAGTAGTGAGATCATAAATTGGGTAAACTGAGCCACTCACATAAGGGTTAAGTATACTAAACGTAGAAAAACAATAAGGGAAGATCAGCAGGACATGTCGACATCTTGCCGTCAGGACCAAAGCAAAGGAACAGTGCAATCAGAAGGGGAGAACAGCCTAAAGCAACTCGTTTTGACCAGTTTGAATGGGGGAGCTACTGTAAGGTAAAAATGTCAGACCGAAGAAGACTTCTGACTTCATCCCCACAATCACTAGAGGGAAACCTTCAAACCTAGGGGGGGGGGGGAACAGCATGGAAATGAGTTTCTGAAAAAACAATGAATATGTAGATGAATCTTCTGAATATGTATAAGATCTGCTTATAACTCTGTAACACTTTTGCTTGCTGATGTGCAAGTTAGGAGGAACAATCCCCCTTGCACCCAGTGTCTGCACACCACTGATTAAAACATACCTGCTTTTATAACTACTCTGTGGTTATAGAGTGTGATTCCACAAGTCACTAGTAGCAGGAGCCCTGATGGCCATTAGTTGCTGTGTGAGGGGACTGGTACAGTGATTGATTGAGACTGCGCTATTGAAGCAAACACCAGTGGAGCCAGCACCTATTTGGATAAAATGATGGTATAGTATGAGGAAATAAGAAATGAAGAAAGTGAAGAAGAGTGAGATGTCTATAAAAGTGAACCTTAAAAAAGAACTGCAGAAATCAACAGTGTATGAAAAAAAGAAAGAAAAGAAAAGA